>JAJOOR010000744.1:0-135520 GCA_036250505.1 Solanum acaule
TTTTTTTTTTTAGTTTTTCTCTATACGTAACTTATCATTTTGTTACACTTCATGTTATTTTTCTCATATCTATTATCTCTTTTACGATATTACTTATTTGTTTATTTTAATTTATAAATTCCTACACTTTCATATACATATTATTTTACTACATATAATCTATTGTCAATTGTTCCAACATGTAAATAAATAATAAATATTCATATGTTTTAAGTAACCTATGTGTACCTATCATACTTAAAGATCACAAACTTTATATAATATTTTAACATCAAGTATTATTATTATTTATTATTTTAGAAACTCCATTCTATATATTTTCATTCAAATTACACATCACATATTACTACATATTTACACTCAACTACTACCTTATTTTTACGTCTTAATAAGACGACAAATTTTCGCAAATTCAACATCTACATGTTTTTGGGATAATTTTATTATGATACACCTATCTATATATATTTTATATACCGTATATTTAAGTACATTTATTTATTTATCTTACAATACTACTATTAAATATATTTTATAATACATATATATGTCGTATCTTGTATTGTACCATTTTCTTAAACTAACTAATAACTTATCGTTTAATCATTAAAAGCAAATAAATAAACAAGTTTTCCTAATCATATTTTCCTAAATTGAGTTTAAGGACTATCTTCGGATAGGCTCTGAGGGGTGCTTAACACCTTCCCCTCGAGTAACCAAAACCCTTACTCAGAATCTCACTGGTTTCGCAAATCTAAACAGAGTTTACAGTTACATATTAAAAAATGGTTTTCCTAATATTTTCCTTAAAATTTAGGTGGCGACTCTATAACAAACAAAACAATATTTTCCAAAATCAGAGTATCAGCCACATTATGTTGTGAACTGTTTCGGCCGGTTCGAAATAGGGTGCGACACTTAGTAGACCTGTTGTTTTATGTCGTTCTAGGAAAAAATGTAGCACTTCTAAAGATAAAATGAAGGAAATGTGCAAATGAGAAATCAGACGACTTTTTGTTTCAGAACATTCAAGACACGATTTATGAATTTTATAATCTTAGCTTTTGACGACTTCTGTTATAAGACATTCTTAGTGTGTTCTTATTTATTTTTTTGTTTCAGTGTGATCTCCTTTTATAGGTAACAAGATCGACATCTCATTTTAGGTATTTCTTTATCTTTAAGTCTTACTGCGCATGCATCCAGCAAATTATATAGTATTTTAGAGTATACGCATAATCTTGTAACCGGACAAATGGAACAAAAGTTAGATAATTCAACAACAAATGGAACAAAAGTAGATAGTTCAACATCAATGACATACCCAGTATAATTTCACATGTGGGGTATAAGGAGGGTTGAGTGTACGAAGATTTGATCCCTACCTTGTGGAGGTAAGGAGGTTATTTCCGAAAGACCATCGCCTCCAATGACGCATATCAAAACCGTTTAAATAGAAAATATACAAGAAAAGTTGGATATTTAATAATGGAAATTTCATGTTGAGTCTTAAACATACCATTTTATTGAGAGAAAGTGGGGAAACTTCTTCTATATTGAATGAATGAAACAGTGTATGTACATGTACATTTATATATAGATGTAACCGACTAATCTAATATCTAACAGTGACTAATTAACTCTAACAGATTAGCTAACTAACTAACTATTAACAACTAACTAATGGACAGTTGTACACATGTGTTGATCACGTGACTCCTTCAATACTCCCCCTCAAACTGTGTAATGAGAACAGGTTGAACATTCCCAGTTTGCCCAATAGAAACTCATGTTGTGTCTTCCCCAAGCTTTTTGTTAAAATGTCTGCGAGTTGTAGTGTAGTGTTAACATGTTCAGTACGCACCAACCCCTCTTGTATTTTTTCTCTAATAAAGTGGCAATCAATCTCTATATGTTTGGTCCTTTCATGATATATTGGGTTTGCCGCAATCTGCATTGCTGCCTTACTATCGCAGTAACGTGTCACAGAAAGTTGTAATTTCAACCCCAATCCCACTTCTTCAAATAACCCTATCGTCCATACTATTTCTGCAACTGTATTCGCCATACTCCTATACTCAGCTTCTGCTGAACTTCGTGAGACTGTATTCTGCTTCTTAGACTTCCAAGAGATCAGTGACTTCCCCAGCTTCACTATAAATCCACTGACTGACCTTCTACTCATAGGACAAGTTCCCCAATCAGCATCACAATATGCTGATAATTGTGTAGAATCTTCTGATGACAGTAGGATCCCAAGTCCTGGAGCATTCTTCAAGTATCTTACCACTCTCAAAGTTGCCTCCATGTGAGACTTCTTGGGATTGTGCATGAACTGACTCAGGTTCTGTATGGTAAAGCTAATGTCTGGTCTAGTCATTATCAAATACAACAATTTGCCGACCAACTTTTGATAGCTTCTTAGATCTGCAAGTAATTCATCATTTGTATCCCCTTCATGGCCTTGATCAAACTCCAAACAGGTAAGTTTCTGATTGGGCTCTAGAGGTGTGCTAGTAGGCTTTGAACCAGCCAATCCCATGTCTGCAATGAGGTCCAATGTGAACTTCCTCTGGCAGACAAGAATGCCTTGATCACTTCTAGCAATTTCAAGACCAAGGAAATATCTCAGCTCCCCCAAGTCCTTGATTTTGAAATGATGATGAAGTAGAGATTTAGCTTCCTCAATTAGGGTCGAACAAGAACCAGTAATGATCAGATCATCCACATAAACCAAAATTAAAACAATGTGAGCACCAACAGTCTTGGTAAACAGAGAATAATCATGGAGACTTTGATGAAAACCAGATGCAAGAAGAGCCTCAGTAAGCTTTAAGTTCCATTGCCTAGATTCTTGTTTAAGACCATAGAGAGATTTGTCCAATCTACATACAAAAGAAGACTCCCCCTGCTTCAAAAGGCCAGGAGGTGGGATTATGTATACCTCTTCTAGGAGATCGCCTTGCAAAAAAGCATTAAAAACATCCATCTGATGCAACTTCCAACCCTTCATTGCAGCCATGGTAAGAACAATTCTAACAGTAATCATCTTCACCACAGGTGAGAAGGTTTCTTGGTAGTCTAAACCCTCTTGTTGAATGTAACCTTTGGCAACCAAACGAGCCTTGTACCTATCAACATGACCCTGAGCATTGTACTTGACCTTAAAGACCCACTTACATCCTATGGCCTTCTTGCCAACAGGTAGAGGTGTTAGAGACCATGTTTTATTGTCAGCTAATGCTTGTAGCTCTTGATCCATAGCAGCAGTCCATTCAGGATGATGTATAGCCTCTTCATAAGACTCAGGTTCCCTGATGGTGGATATATTGCATAAAACTTTGAGATAGGGATCAGATAAGTTGTCATACGACATAAAGTTGGACATGGGATACTGACAAGAATTGAATCCCTGAACAGGTTTGTGAACAAAATCATGCAACCATGTGGGAGGTTTCACCACTCTGCTGGATCTTTTGGGGGCACTAATATCTGGCTGATGATCGTGAGTAATATCTTCTGTAACTAAAGGAGCAGGTGATTGAGAGACATCCAAATGAGAGTGATCCAGAGGCACCTCGGCAGACTCACTACTAAGTACCTCTGCGTGTACACCACAGTCATCTGCAGGCTCACCCCTGATCACCACAAATGGATCTGAATCCATCACATACTCACCAGATTGGGGCATCCTGGGAGGATTAAAATGCAGGGAAGGACTAGAAGAGAATGGAAATATACCTTCCTCAAAATGTACATCTCTACTGATAAAGAATGACATGGTAATTAGATCAAAAAGTATGTACCCCTTTTGGGTAGTGGAATAACCCATGTGAACTGATTTAACTGCTATCACGCCAAACTTATCTCGTATAGGAGAATTAACAGTGGCATAACACAAACAACCCAACACGCGAAAATGTTGTAAATTAGGTTTCCTTCCCAGGAAAACCTCAAGAGGAGACTTCCTTCCTAGTGCACTAGTAGGAATTTTGTTGATGAGATACACAGCACTTTAAACACACTTGCCCCAAAACCTGATTGGAATAAAACCTTGGAACATTATTGATCTAGCTACCTCTAGAATTTGCCTATATTTCTTTCCACCACACCATTTTGTTGAGGTGTGTAAGGACAAGAGCTTTGATGAACAATACCTGTATCACTGAACAAAACTTTGCAAGTAGAATTGAAAAATTCAGTCCCATTATCACTTCTAAAAACTTTGACAGTAGTCTCAAATTGATTCTTAACAAGCTGTAGAAAATCTTTTAATACAAGAGGAACATCACTTTTGAACTTCAACAAGTAAATCCAAACCATTCGGGTGTGATCATCCACTAAGGTAAGGAAGAATCTGTGCCCATTACACGTAGGTACCTTATAAGGTCCCCATACATCTCCATGAACTAAATCAAACATTTTATTTGCTCTACTAGTACTATGAGGAAAAGGAATCCTAGTATGTTTAGCTAGAGGACAGATGTGGCAAACAACATGCTTGGATCTCTTAGTCAGTTGCATTTGAGCCAAGACTCTATGTGGAACATGGCCTAACCTTTTGTGCCATATGTCAGTATCCAGAACTGTACTGCAAGCTACCATTGAATGTTGAAACCCAGACTGCAAGTGATATAGGCCATTTAGCAACCTACCAGTCCCCTTCACCTGCCCAGTGTGAAGGTCCTGCATTAAGCAGAAATCAGGATAGAACTTCAACACACAATTTAGCTCTCTGGTCAGCTTGGCTACAGATAATAAATTCAGTTTAAAACCTGGAACACATAGCACATTTTTTATCATACCCTGGTCTAGCCTACAACTACCAACATGCAGTATAGGGAGTTTGCTTCTATCAGGTAAATGTACACTTCCAGTTTCATTACAACCATTAATCTCAGACAACAAGCTAGGATGACAAACCATGTGATTAGTTGCTCTTGTGTCTACTATCCAATCATGTACAACTTTCTCCCCCTCTAAAGTAGAAGAAGTACCTGCCATGTTAGCTGATGGTGAAGGGGCATGAGTATTTTTAGGAAACATCCTTTGAACATTGCATATTGATCAGGAGATAAAGAAACAGTGATGTTCGCATTAGTTTCCATTTCAGGCTGCTGATGTAGATGATCCTTTCCTCGACCAGTTCCCAGAGACTCCTCACCATGTGGTCTTGGGCCATATGAGTTTCCAAATTGATTTCTACCTATCGAGTTGCCTTGAATCCCTGCATATCCATAGCAAGGAGATTGAGGCTCATTAATGTGCAGATATGGAGTCCAATATCCAGCCTGAGTACCCTGTGAACATCCACCCTGAGTACCCTGTGAATAAGACTGATGCGCTCCTGTTGTAGCATATAGAGCATTATTAGCCAGGGGCTTTCTCTTCCCCTTAAAATTATCCGGATATCCTATGAGTTGATAACAATTTGCAGTTGTATGACCATACATCTTGCAATGAGCACATTGATCATTCCAGTTTCTCTTAGGCTTCTGAAAGTTACGGTTAGGTGTTGATCCTCGAAATTGACCTGTACCATTTATATTGCCAGAAGAACTTGATGAATCTGATCCACGTGCACTCCAAAAAGCAGTAATATCATTACCTTCTCCAATGCCATGTCTTCCTGAATCGCTAACGAATCGATGACTTTCTTCCTCTATAATCATTGCATAACATTGATTTAGACTAGGTTCAGTTGTCTTCATGAGGATTTGTCGTTTAGACTGTGTATATGTATCATTTAAGCCACTTAGAAACTGTAACATTTTTTGTTGTTGCAGGTGAGCGGTGTACTCCTTATACCTATCACATCCACAATTAGGAAAAGGGACGATTACGTCGTATTCAGCCCAAAGCTCCTTCAATTTGGTGAAGTAAATTGATACAGTGTCTGTCCCTTGCGAAATCATAGCAATATCTCTGTGCAATTGAAAAATTCGTACTCGATTAACTTTATCAAACCTCTCTTGCAGATCTTCCCAAACTGTGTGGGCATCAGTAGCGTAAAGAATTCCACTGATAAGATGTGGAGCTATAGTATTAATGATCCATGACAGAACAATCGCATTGCAAGTTTCCCAGTGCTCCTGCAGTTCCTTCTCAAACGAACTCTTCTTGCATGTGCCAAGTACAAAACAAAGCTTTCTCTTCGCCTGTAGTGCGATACACATCGATCTCCACCATAATCCGTAGTTCTCAGATCCTTTCAGCTAAATCGGAACTAACACAGATCCAGGCCCATTCGATGGTCCCACGAACAGAGGATGTTGCTGATCAATTTTAGTTTCTACTACCATTGTTGCTTTTCAATTTGCTGAATGAAAGCGAAAGAGAAAAGATAATAAAAAAAATTGACAAAATGAACTAATTGAATTCAACGAAGCTTCATCGATCATCACTCGAAAGCTTCTTCTCCGATCAACAATGTCGTCGATCTTCAACCTTTAAGATTTTCCCTATGCTCTGATACCATATTGAGAGAAAGTGGGGAAATTTCTTCTATATTGAATGAATGAATCAGTGTATGGACATGTACATTTATATATAGATGTAACCGACTAATCTAATATCTAACAGTGACTAATTAACTCTAACAGATTAGCTAACTAACTAACTATTAACAACTAACTAATGGACAGCTGTACACAGTATAATTTGTGTATAATTTTGATTGCAGGTGACTTAAAAGAAAGCTAATATTTTGGATGTTTGGAAGATATAGAGATGGATATGGGGTGATGTTACAACTTGAACCAGTAGTTCGCATAAGGTATTTTTTTACCGCTCTATTTGAGCTTTCAATATTTTCTCATTAATATTCTAAGGGATCGTTTGGTGTGATGGATTTAGGGAGTTAATCCCAGTATAAATTTTAAGTACCCTTTATTTCCTTATTTGGTTGTAAAGCTTGGGATAACTTATCCTAGGATTATGAATTAGTATCGGGATAAGTTATCCCTTACATTGGGTGGTATAGTAATTCCGGGATATAATAGGTAAACGATAAATATATCCCTTTAAATTCTTTTTATACATCATTTTTCACATTTATGTATATTTACATTATTTATAATACCATGTATAATAATATTTACTACTTATTTTTATGATAATTATACATATTTTTCTATTAAAAAATCACACTATATAAATATAATTTTTATTTATGAATTTATTTGACTAATTCTTATGTTTATTTTATTTTGATTTCTCATAAATTTTCTTCTTTTTAACAAACTTAAGAGGGAAGTTCAATTTTTAATCTAAATAAGAAAAAAATTATATTTTTAAATACACATGGTACTCATCATGGAAATTGCACTTGCTTCAAATGATCTTAAAAGTTGAATTCTAAATTTGAATGATTATTCTGAATAGCGGAATTGCACTTCCTCACTTGAGGTGACGAGTGTATGATACCCAATGTTCTATTGCCATGGACAAATATAGTTATTTGTTATTACTTTTTAGCATGGTAAAAAGTACTATAGTGAATAGGCTAACAACTTGCTCAACTATAAACTTCCTCCGTGAAAGCTCTTTATTTTTTTTATGAGAACGGGAACCATAGCTGCTGCACAACACAACAGAGATATTATAGTTCTAAGCAAGTGCTATTCGACAAGTTCGAAGGAGAAAGTACCCAAATGTTGATTGTTCTTTTTTTCCTGATATTTTTTTTATAAATTTTTCAGGTCATCTGGGGTGTTATAAATCAGGAAGAAAGTTACAAGAGGACTTGGCCTTAGCCTCCGATTACAACACAAGGATAAGCACTACTTTATCCTTCAAAAAGAGGGAGGTGTAGCTAGAAAAATAGACATTCCAACCCTCGCAAAAACTAACTACCTATAAGATTAGCTAACAAAAAAAATTTGCCTTATCGTATTTGGTCCTTATTGAAGGCATTTGGCTCTTGTCCAGTTGGAATGAACCTTTTAGCCCCTACTGGAAGTTGATGATAGGAGTTATATAAGGATCCATTCTGAGTGTTACCAACAAGTTTGGCTAAAATATCTGCTACCTCATTAGCCTCTCTAAAACAATGCTCCACCTTGACATTAGCGTGTTTCTTCAATTGTTGTAACTCCTCTATGATCAGGTTCAGTCTGAAATTGCAGCATTTGCCTTAATTTATCATCTCCACAATAGCTAGCGAGTCCAACTCTAGTATGAAGTTAGAGTGATTTTTCTGACAACAGATGTTCATCCCGTGTTTAACAGCCATTGCTTCTGCCTCTAGGTTACTTGCGCATCGAATGGGACAGGAAAATGCCAAGACAAAATCACCTTTTTCATTTCTTAAAATACTCCGCCCATACCAGCACTTTCATTGGTAGAGATAAAGCTACCATCTGTATTCAATTTCAGTGTTCCAACAGTAGGGAATTTCCAGCAAACAATGGTGTTTTTGGGACAAGGTCTTAATCTTAAGAGAGTGTCACAAAAGGAGATCCAAGGTAATGTCAAACTATTAGAAGTAAAGGCTTGAGACATGGCACTCAAAATGTTCCTTTATGTTTGATTGATCATGATATGCACACTGAACTTCTTTCTTTCTCCGTATTTGCACTCGGAATTTTGTTTCCAAATTTCCCAACATATAAACAATGGGACAATCCTGATAATCATCTTGTGAATTTCATTTGTGGTCTTTTGATTCCACCAAATATCAATCAAGTGTCTAATAGTTCCTCGGTGAGCACGAATGCCTAGTGGCCTTCCAAAATGTTTCCAAATAAGTTGAGCAGCTTCACCTTTAACAAAAATATGAAACATATTTTCTACTACTGGGACCAAGCAGCAATTGCAATTGGTGTCCATGTTAGCTCTAAATCTTGCAAAAAAATCATCAAAAGGAAGTTTACCTTGCCATAGTCTCCAAGTGAGAAAGGAGATTTTAAAGGGAATGTTAGAACTCCACATTTTTGCTAAAAACTGATTCAGAGGTCTCTTGGTTCTAAGCATTTCCCAGGAAGACTTGTTTGAGTATTTACCATCAGTATTCAAGTCCCAAAAAACTTGATCCTTTTTATTTTTGTTACCAATTCCAATGGTAATAATGTGTTGCACCATATGTTCAGATAAAGTATCTCTTAGCTTATGGATATTCCAAGAACCATCAAGTAAGAAGTGATTGACTAAGGTATTTATGCTTTTTCTACTATCAAGCAAGAGGACCTTTACCACTCCAATTATCCCACCATTGATGAGAGTTACCTGAGGCCCATTTTTTAGTAGTACTGATACAATATTTATTTTTTAGGAAGGTAACCCAAAGAGAAGGAATAGATCTGAATATCCACCATATTTTTGTAGCTAAAACCATGATTTGTTCCTCCATACTCCTGATGCCAATTCCACCCTCTGCTTCGGGATAACATAAGTTTCTCCATGAGCTTCAGTGATACTTTTTTTGACGTTGATGCACTCCCCAAAAGAAATTTGCAAAGTGTCTTTCCAAAAGTTTGAAAATTGCTTTAGGAGGATTACGAGCTGCGAAAGTGTATGTTGGGAGTGCTTGGAGCACATGATTGATTAGAACTTTCTTCCCTCCATAAGACAATATTTTCCCTTGCCAACCTCCTAATCTTATGATTACCTTGCTTACCATAATGTCAAAGTACTCAATTTTTTTCCTTCCAACATATATAGGACATCCAAGATGAGTAAATGGAAATTTCTTATCCATAAACCCTGAACTGTTCCTCATCCTGTTAATCCTGGTGGCAGAGGCTTTAGGAGCTGTAAGAAAGAAGCTTTCCTCCTTATTCACCTTTTGTCCGGAGCTAAGTTCATACTTCTTTATTTGCTTCATCACAAGTTTGATAGAGTTAGTTCCTCTACTGCTGAATATTACTATATCATCTGCATAAGCCAAATGGTTAATCATCGGCCCTCTTTTAGACATAGAGAAAGGGGTGAAATTATCATTTTGAAGCACATTATTCAGAGATCTAGTAAGTACTTCAACAGCTAGAATAAATAAAGATGGAGATAAAGGGTCTCCCTGTTTAAGTCCCTGAGATGAAGTGAAGAAACCTGTCCTTGAGCCATTTATAATGATTGAATACCAAACACTTGAAACAAGGTTCAAAATCAAGTTGATCCAATTTTCAGAAAAGCCAAATTTCCTAAGAATTGATGTAACAAAGTTCCAAGACATTCTATCATAAGCTTTGGCCATATCCAATTTTATGACTATGTTACCACCCTTGTTAGAATGAGAAATATATTGGATGATTTCTTGAGCCAAGAGGACATTTTCAGTTATTAACATGTCTTTTACAAAACCTGATTGATTTTCATAAAATAAGGTTAGGCAGAAGAGGGTTGAGTCTTAAAGTCAATTTTTTTGAAATAATCTTATTAGAAAAGTTAGATAAACTAATGCGTCTGAACTGAGCAAAACAATCAGGAGTGCTAGTCTTTAGAATTAGAGCTAGGCAAGTATGAGAAAAGAATTTGGTTAGTTTTTTTCCTTGAAAAAATTCAATGACAAAGTCAGTAATATCCTTTTTTACGATATCCCAACAACTTTGAAAAAAGAAGCCATTGAAACCATTTGGTCCTGCTGTACTATTTGCACTAAGGCTAAAGACAGCTTCCTTGATCTCCTCCTGCAAGGGCAATTTAGATAAATTTGTGTTATCCAAATCAGTTATAACTCTGGGAATGCACTCCAGGATGTTGTGGTCTAGGACTGGCTCAAGGAGATTAAAAGAGTCTCAAAGTGTTTGACGGTAACTTTAGCAATTTTTTCCTCATTTTGAACCCATTTTCCTCTATTATTCTTGATCCTATTTATCTGAAGCTTGCTTCTATTATTTCTAAGGAGGCAATGGAAATACTTTGAGTTTCTATCCCCTTCTTCGAAACATTTGATATGAGCCTTCTGTCTGAGAATAGAATCCTGTAACCCCATCCATTTTGTGTATTCTGCATGAACCTTGTTCACCTCCTCCCTTCCTGCCGCAGTGTTGTGATTAATGTCAAATTCTTCTAAATTTTGAACCTTTTCCTCCCAAATAGTCACCTGCTTATGGATCGGATGTCACCAATATCATGTCTAGACCAGTGTGTAAGTTTCCTGCTTAACGTTTTAAGCTTAAATTGAAGCCTCCACATGCCGTTGCCATGCACTGGGATGTCCCAAGCTTCTTTAATCATCTCATAGAAATCAAGTATCTTCACCCAATAGTTGAGAAATCTAAAATAGTTGGGACGATCTTGAGATAACTTAGAGCATTTCATCAAAAATGGTCTGTGATCCGAACCTATTCTCACAAGATGTCTAACAGAGTTGTCCTGAAATCTTTGAGCCCAAAGGTCGTTAATAAAAACTCTATCAAGTCTTTTCCAAATTCTTTTCTTTGGCCTTCTATTGTTACACCAAGTAAATTTCGGGCCAGTGAAACCAAAATCTATAGCCCCACAATTATCCAAACAGTTAATAAAGTCCAAACTTTTGTACATCCTATGGGGCTTACCACCGATCTTTTCGTCTGGATCCATGATGGCATTAATGTCACCACCAATACACCAAGGTTTAGAAATAATAGAGTTAACTTGTTACAGGCTATTCCATAGATCCTGAATAGCTCCTTCCTGTCAGTAAGAGAACACTTAGCATAGACTGATGTAAAAAACAAACTCTCATTAGCTACTATCGTCTTTGAACTTGATAGTAACTTGTTGGTCTGCATTGGTAATAATTGTAGCAGTGTAGTTATTCTTCCAGAAACATCAAATTTGTCCATTGCTTTTGGAGTGACAAAAATGGAATCCCATGAATCTTTTGTAACCCTCTATCTTACTGTTACTAATGAATGGTTCAAAGATAGCCATAAATTGAACATGATTAATGCTAATAAGATGTTTGAGCCTATGGATGGCTTTCTTGGATCGCACTCCCTTAATATTCCAGAAAATTACTTTAATCATTGGATATTTGGGGTATTGTCCGATTTTGTTTCCCTTCTTTGAGAAGGGGCTGTTTTGTTTCTCTGTTTTCTACCTGCTTGTTCTGCTTCTTCCTCTTTCAATTGAGGTACTCTCTGAGTAGTCTGGATCAGACTCTTTACCAGTAGTTGGGATTGGGAATATGGGTAGTTTGTCTCTTAAATATTTCTGTCTTTTCCAGTGAACATAATATACAAGAAAACAATGGATTGCTTGGTTGCTTTCAACTAAGCTTCATAATAAGCAACACCAACAAATGGATGAGAAAACAAGAGTTGTGGGGAAATAAAAGATATTATAGACGAATCGAGCAGAGGCTTAAGAAGATCAAGAAATTTGACATACCAATTATTCTCAGTATGATCACCACTTCTTGAAATATGACACAAATTCCAAGATCATTGCATCGGAAAATGTCTTTCGCCAAAGGATTGAAAAAGAGTGGATTTTGTTGGAGAAGGCCCCCCAGGTCCTCACCACGCTCATGACATGAAGATTGCAGGTTCAAATCGTGTCCCCGCCTAATTAGTGGAGTTGCAACCAGGTCAGAAAGGGGTACTCTGCTATTTATTTAAGTGCACATTATTTTTTTTTTGTCAACTATCAACTAATAGTTTTAATTATATCTTCTTGAAGAAATTATATTGTATTTTGTAATTTTTCAAATACTAGCCCATCACTTCTTATAACAGTGCCTCTTAATTAATATCAAAGAGAAGGAAATGAATTTTTAGAAAACCAAAAGGTACAAATTCATAGTACCCTATTGCCGACACTAATGATTATCATATATTTTTTCACCTTAGGATCCGTGTTATTATTTATAATTTTTGATTGCATTGAACAAGATAAAATATTCTAAGAAATTCTTTCTCTCTTTTCAGAAAGCCTTTGAAGAATCTACAAAATATTTTTTTAGAAGAGGATACGAACTTCAACCAGTCTATTTATCAGAAGATAACAAGTAATGAATTAGATAAAGTCTAAGCCGAACTTGTTGTTTACCTTCCTTAGTGATAAACACTCAACTACACCTCATCCAATACTAGGTGTAGGCGATCGTAATCTAGTATAAACCCAACGAAGAGTTGGGGTCGATCCCACAGGGAGTGGTACAAGTCAAAATTCAATTACGCAGTTGTAAATGCATTCTAAACGATCCTAGGAAAAGAAATTATCGAAATCATTCAATTAAATCTAAGGGTTGACAACAAGTGTCAGATGGAGGGTTATGAATTGTCAATTAACAACTAAGAAAAATAGGTGAGTAGTCAAATAGATAAGATATACTTGATCCATCTCCAGAAGATCTAAGGAGGGAAGTTGCACCTCAAGAACCCCCTATTAATGCTACCGAGCAAGATTTGAGGAATGCGGTCCAATTATTGACTCCTATAGTTGTTGGCC
The DNA here is from genome assembly GCA_036250505.1 of Solanum acaule. Taxonomy (NCBI): domain Eukaryota; kingdom Viridiplantae; phylum Streptophyta; class Magnoliopsida; order Solanales; family Solanaceae; genus Solanum; species Solanum acaule. The sequence goes on from JAJOOR010000744.1 coordinate 13,375, forward strand.
ACGGCCAAAGGCAAGAAGGTCCAGTTGCAGGTACTAATGGTGTAGATAGAGCAGCTGGCACGCGGATACGTGATTTCCTTAATTTGGACCCTCCATCATTCACCGGGTCAGATCCTAATAAAGATCCACAAGACTTTATAGATCAGATCCAACACACTTTCGATGTTGTACATGTAAGTGGTAAAGAAGCGCTCGAGCTAGCAGCATATAGATTAAAGGGTGTGGTTGTATTGTGATATGAAGCTTGGAAGCAATCCAGGGGAACAGATGCACTATCAACTACATGGAAAGAGTTCAAAAAGGCATTCCTTGACCATTACCTGCCATTGGAGATCGAGAGGCCCGTGCGGATCAATTCTTAAATCTCCACCAAGGAAGTATGAGCGTTAAAGAGTACAGTTTCAAATTTAATTCCTTGGCCAGGTATGCTCCTAATGTAGTAGCTACTATGGGGGATAAGTTCATCGATATGTGGATAAATTAGATTCATATCTGGTTAGAGACTGTACGATTGCTTCGTTGAATAAAGATATGGATATAGCAAGGATGCAAGCTTTTGCGCAAAAGTTAGAGGATCAAAGGCAAAGAAGAAGGACACAAGAGTCAGAAACAGGGCATTCTAAAGGGCCAGATCCATGGGGCAGTTTACACCATCCCTAGGTGAGTTTAGGCCTCGGTTCTTTAATAGACCGCCTAGGCCATCATCTTCCTACTCTATAGCTAGTGCCTCACCTCAGTTTCAAGAGTCTATGGGGCAATCAGTTTGGGCAAAGAGGTGAAAGCCAAGGTTCACGAACAGCGGGGTACCAAGAGCAGGGAAATATGAGCCAATCAAGACCTCCTCGACAGTCTTGTAAATAATGTGGAAGAAATCATTTAGGTGCATGTCGGTTTGGGACAAATGTTTGTTTTTAGTGTGGTACACCAGGTCATATGATGAAAAATTGCACTCATATGGGTGTGGGTGGTGTGGCACAACCTACTAGATCAATTGTTGCATCCTCATGATCATCACCTTCTTTAGGTAGGGGACAGATGCCTACTGGTCGTGGTAGAGGAGCTAGGGGAGCAGCCAATTCTAGTGGAGTTCAGAATCGCACATATGCTCTCGGGGATTGGGTGTTCTTGAAGGTATCACTAATGAAAGGGGTAATGAGGTTTGGTAAAAAGGGAAAGTTGAGTCCACGCTATATAGGGCCATATAAGGTTATCCGAAGAATTGGCCAAGTTGCGTATGAGTTAGAGTTACCTCAAGGGCTTTCAACCGTTCATCCAGTGTTTCATGTCTCAATGCTTCGAAAATGCATAGGTGACCCATCTTGTATTACTCCTACTGAAGATGTACAAGTTACGAGAGATCTCACTTATGAAGAAGTACCCATTGCTATTCTGGATTGACAAGTTAGGAAGTTAGGAAATAAAGAAGTAGTTTCTGTAAAAATATTATGGAGGAACCAACAAGTAGAAGAAGTTACATGGGAAGCGGAAGAAGCAATGAAATTGAAGTATCCTCATCTCTTTCAAACCGATGAGAAAGATTAAAATGTTGAGTTGAGGCGTTAACAAGTAAGTATAAGTCTATATTTTCAATGTGATTAACAGTAGTACTAACTTAGGCTTGAACTTGTTTGGGCTGGATAATCATGCTAACATTCGAGGACGAATGTTTTAAGGGGGAAGGATGTAACAGCCCGTATTATGCATATACTTATTCTATTCTTGTGATACTTGACATAGCCTTATAGTATAAGTGAGGGACCATGTTTCTTATATGATTAGCATTGGTTTAAACTAGCTCGGAAGGTGATGTGATGCCTTGCACGTTGCAGCATGTGTACTGCAAGTTATAACTCCAACGGAAGTATTTAAACTCAAGACGAGAAGGTGGTAATTGAGCTTAAAGTTGAAAGTTAAGTGCTAAGTTAAAGAAAAAGAGATTAATAATTAGAGAATGGAATAAAATAGGTGAGCTGCTTGCTTGACTTAACTAAGCTAATAGGTGACAAGTAGGTGCATCACCTACTTTGACTTATTGACCAGTCCAAAGAAGAGGATCTAGCTAAAAAGGCCAAGGTTTATGGATCAGATTTGGGCCTATGCTAATGGACTCACTTGAGGTCCAAACTATGTTAAATAAAACAAAATGAAATTAAAGCCCAGCAGCCAAATCTGCCAAGGCCCAATATATTTAATCCCAAGTGAAAGCTAGTAGGTGCATCACCTAGTTTGACCTTTTGAGCTGCTTGATATACATAAGCAGGTGCATCACCTACTTGACCAATTAGTGGCTAAAAATGAAGCTTCTATTCTCACTCATTTTAACACACATTATTGAGGATTAGCTCCAGCTCTTTCTCTCTTTTTTCTCTTAAGGATTAAACAGCAGTCTTAAAGTTCTTTTAAGGTTCTTGAAGAAACCCTCATCTCTGCAAGACAAGGTAAGTGAAAACACTTATGGATTTAGCTTAATTATCCCATGGATGATTAGGAAAACATGTTATTCATGCTCAAGTATAGGTATAAAGGCATAATATTTCCAGAAGCTACTGCTCACTTCCTTGGTCATTAAGATACTTTTCTCTTCTTCAAGGGTTTAAGTGTGAAGGGAAGTTGAAGTTCTAGAGGAATTCAAGTTATAAGGAGAAGTTACAGAAATTGAGGTAAGGTGACTGCTCCATTTTCTTCCTCCTTATGTATGAGTTTGAGTGAGGAATTATGGGTGTGTTGTCATAAAGAACTCAAGGGGGTGGTGAGTTTAATAATTGGTTGTATGATAAAGAATACTTGAGGTTGTTTTATGTGTATTGTTGTTGGTGCATTTTGGGTATTGTATCGTAGTTAAGAGTAAGGCGGGGTCTGTCCCGACCTACTCTAAGGTTTTCTATCTTTTAGAGGCTTTGTAGACTTATGTTTATGGTTCAGTTGCGTCTTAACAAGTTGTGGCCTCAACGGCCAAGTCTTGTATATAAGTTTTGGGTCTACTTATGTTGGTTCGTATCGCTGCATCCTATGTGAACTTGTCACAAGATTGTCATAGTTATATGCATAGAAAGCACAGGTTACATGTTGGTTCTCTCGGGCCTAAAAGGCATCGGGTGCCTGTCCGTCTTAATGGGATTTGGGACGTGATAACCTCCCCCCGCCAAACAAATCAAGTAGTTGTCCTCAAATGAAAATAAATAACAAAATAGTCTAGAAATGACAAAATGGAGTAAAAAGGGTCATCCTGCCAAGCTAAACTTGGGGTGAGCTCTGCATATCGGTGACTCCATCTGTCTGGGTATCAGTACCCGGCTCATCAGCATCCTTGGCTCCACTAGAGCCCACCATCGACGTCTCTCTCAACGAGGCCTGCACATCTGTCTCAACCATGGCTCCCTCAAGATTTGCTAAATAATCATACATAGTTGCGTATCCATAGTGATCCTATTCCAGTTGTTTGATAGATGAAGCATAGAAAACGAGGGCAAGCCTATGTTCTATATATTTTAAGTGTTAGAAGTTCTTTGGGAGAATGAGAGTACTTGTCAGTCCCAAATTATCATGTGTGAGGGCACTATGTTTGCATTTGATAGTTGATTGTGTTAGCTGATGGTTGTTACTGCATAACCATGATTGACTGTGCCCAATAGGATATCGTCCATTGATTATTGCATGACAGATAGATTATTTTGGAAAAAATGTTGGTTGAGATAGCTACTGCATAGTAGGGATGTGTATTTTTGAGAAAACGCAATGGTTCTAAGTTGAGGGTGTTGGTGTACCCTGGAATCATGACACATTTAACGCTCAAAACTAAGGATTAATGTGAAAACTTGAGCGTGTTTTTGTGGATATGATGTGTTTGTTGATGTTTGAATAGGTTAAACACTTGGACGTGAAAGATAGAAAAATGGGAAGGAAATGAGCTGAGCAACACCACGGAGCCCCAGACGGGACGTTGTCCTGATGAAGACCCATCTGAGGGCTCGTGAAGATGAGGTAGTAAAGGCTAAGAAAATTGACCAAGTGCCAAGTGAAGGCAAAACAGCCCCAAACGGGTCGTTGTCTTGATGAGCCGTTTGAGGGCTCGTGAGTGAGAAGTATTGAAAAGGACTTGGAGACTAAGTGTGACTGAAGACTATGGGACCCTAGACGGGTCGTGGTGAAGCAGATGAGGCGTATAGATGCTCGTGGAATGGAAGCAAGAATTCTATTGGAGACCTAAGTGAAGGCTCAACTTCACGAAACACTAGATGTGTCGTGGTGCCCAAGACGAACCTTCTAGCTGCTCGTGAAGGACCATCAGTGAAGGAAGCCCACACTCTCTAAGTGTGGGATGACGAGAAGGTTCACGAATCGTCTGGCTTGTGACGAGCCGCCATGCTGGGCTTGAAGTGTTGCGACAAGTCAGTCCTACTTCGAGTAGGACTTGTTTTTATAAACTATTTTATTTTTTTATGTTATTATTTTTTAGACTAGTTTTTATCGTTTTGAAAAGGCTATAATTCGATATTTCGAACCTTTTTTTTTTTACTATAGTGAAATCAAACTTCGGGATTGTGATCATGTTTTTGGATAATCGGGATTTCTTGTTGGTTTGCAATTATTGTAATTTAGTTACCTATGCTTTCAATGATGATTACTACTTTTTTTTCTTGAAAATATGAGTGGCTAAGAACCACAACTTGGGTTGTGGGAACTATGACAAAAATCTAGTAATGAATTCAACATATGAGTAATTAATGATTGTTAGTTGCGCATGTGATTCTTACTTTCATCATAAGTTCTTTCTAATGAGTGCACACATTAGAACCTGTCGTTTACTACTTTTTTTGAGAGAAGATCCTTAATTAGGAAAAAGTAAAATCACATTCTACAAATTTGTTGTGAACATTCGAGTTCGAGAGAAGAGAATTTCGTAACAAAAATGCAAGGGTAAACATGGAAACACTCTAAGACTGAGAGGAAAAGAGTGAAAGTCATCTAATAGGACTGAGAAGAGTTTAGATACATCTAACTTTCTAGGAACATGTAATGCTAACAACTAATCATTGCTTGTATACGATTCAATACTAAATTTAAAAACATGGGGAACAAAAACCTAGTCTCATTTGTCAATTACTACAATCTTGAAGTTAAAGCAATTGTTACTCATGTTATATTTAAGTATACATTGGTTACTAAAAGAACAAACAACCCCACATTTAATTTCTGTAATTACTTTCTTTTGGAAATAATAACCGCAATTGAGTAAGAGCGTCAGTAAAGTTGTTTCTGCAAGTAAATTCTTTGTGGGATTGACTTCAACTCAGTTGAGTTCTATAAATTGACATCGATCATTTATACTTCTTAATTAAATGTATGTTTGGATGTATCAATGTGCCTTCCATGGATGAAAAGGCAAGCGGCAATTACCAATGCAATGATAAGATAAGTAAAGACTAATGACTTTTCCGTGTGATTTATGCTTAGAACCGAGTGGAGAAGAGACGATTACCCATGTCCCATAACTATGTGCCACCATTGGTTGTCTTAGATAGACATTAGCTAGTGGATCCACATAAGTTAGAAGTTATGGTTTTTACCTTGGCAAGTAAGGACATCCCTTTTCGGTGTGGGATAGACACCGGATTCCATGTTATAGCTCACATGATCTATATGTCAGTTAATGGATACTTCCCACAATAATGAACTAAGGTTACTTCTAGAAGTATCTCACATGTGTTTAAAGAAGATTGTTACTTGCATTGACCATGATCATGATTATGCTTCTAACCTCTTTATCTTATGTTTTAACTTGGTCTTTGCATATCATGAAAAGTCCTTTAAGCATGATTTTATGACTCTTATGCATTGCTATCATACTTAGTACATTCTTTGTACTAACGCATACTCTAGGCTACATTGTTTCACAAATGTAGGGTCCGACACTCTAATTCCACATCCTCGTGGCTAGATGTCACCTTAGTAGCATTTGAAAAGTGGTGAGTCTTCCTGTTCCAAGGACCAAACCCTTTATTGATTATTATCTTTACTTTTCGCGATTGTGTGTGATGTATAGGTTACTTCTCACTCACTCTTGATGTATTAGATGGCTTTGATACTATGTTAGACTTCCGCTATGATTTTGACAAACTCTTTAGGATATAAACTGTCTTTTTAATTCTTAAACTCTATTGTCTTGTATAAAGTATGCTAAGTGGCTTGTGTAGGGCCTTTCGGGGTCCTATGGGCCACGTCACATTTAGGGGTACTTTGGGCCGTGACAAGATCTCGAACAACCAAAGTAGTTGAACAACACGAAGCTACTCCTTCCAGTCTTAAAAGGAGGGAGATGGCTCAGGGAGTTAAAATGTGTCTGAAGATGAATCGAATGCCTTTGGAGATAATGCAATTGAGACTAGGGGTTATGAGGATGACAGCACAATCAGTGTCAGTGAGGACATTGGGGACATTATTGAGAGGTTTTTTCAGGAAAGAAAGGCATACCTAAATAGCTGGCATCACCTTCTTCAAGTTATTAAAGTAATATGGGCATTCTGTGGCTTTGAGGAAATCTTCTACTCTGGCATATGTAAGAAGTCGAGTGATATAAGCAAGTGACCAATTGTTCCTGAAAGTAGAGTCATTGATAGTAACCTGTCTGGTATCCTAGAGATCCACAGCCTGTTCAAGAGGCATAAATTTTAATGGACGACAAGACAGGCGGAACACTATGGGAGGAATTTAACATGGGATTTCTACTCATCATATGATACATCCTTATTGAACTTTGTGACCTCAAAAATATCCAAAAAGAGGATGAAAGAGGGAGAGTTGCAACTGGTACCACTAGATTAGGTGCAAGTCTGTGGAGTGAATGTAGATATCTTTGACGCAACGATAAATAGGTTTTTACACATTCCGGACTTGACTACACCTACTAAGGTGGGGTTTTAAGAACATCATAACCATTTGGTGACAAGTGAATATGAGATGAATGATCATGGGCTGCGAGAGGGCATAATGAAATGGATTGCTGGACTTTTTGCTATTGAGGGTGAAGCAGCACCATTGGCAACCAACTCAAGGCTACATATCACAAAGGCCTCATTGACTTTTTTGGTGAAACTTTGGTGTGCTGTGTTCCGTGCGCACTAGATGCTGACAACTAATGACAACACCATCTCTCCCTCACAGACATCTTCCATAACCTGTATCATGGTCTGATATGCATTAAATGTGGGTTGCCTGATTGCTACCAAAATAGGGGATCTTGCCTTGAATGAAAAAATAGGTCTTATTCCCTTTCCTTGTTTGAAAAGGAGATTGTATGATAATACTTATGTGGCAAGTAACAAGATAGTCGATCATCCAGATGATTCCACTGAATATAAATTTGCATTCTTGATTAATGATGTTGAATCCAATATATAGGGTAAGCGCGGGTCCAAAAGCACCATTGGCTATTGTGCCAAATCTACCAGCCGAGTCAACACCAAATGAGAGAGGAGATAGAGATACATAAATGGTACAAGCCAAGAAATCTTGGGAGTTAGGCCTATAACAGCACCTGCCTTTTTATCCATAGGTACAGTTGTCACGATGCCCATGGAATTCTAGGAAAACTTGTAGTGGAGAACAAGCAGATCAACGCAATACTAGATCAGGGAGTTAAAAATTACCACAGGTGGTCTAGAGCCAAGTCCAAGCTGCTAAATATAGGCTGCATGATGAGCTCTAGAGAAATTTTTGTAATGATGGGCCGCATTGATGGCCTAGAGACACACTTCACAAGCCGTATAAATGCCTTGAGTTCTATTTATGTAGAATCCCTACAGGCTCAGTTTGTTACTTTGAAAGCCGACATTGCTAAATTGGCAGACAAGCCAATAGAAATGCCTCTTACATTGGCAACAGATTCACTGGTGGATTTATTTAGCATGACCCTGAAATAGGGACACTGGGTGACATTTAGGGTGATCTCTCGAGGCCAAAAAAGAAATGGGAAAGGAAAGAAAAGAGAGCATGAAACCACGCCACCCGATGACACCTCCCGAGAAGAGGACAAATGAAGCCGCGGAGCTGCAAAGGCTTCTAGGAGAGCTGCACGTGAAAAAGAGGCACAAGGGAAGCAACTCATTGATGCATTGATGTCTGGTGCCTCCGGTAGCGATTTCCCCATGACCACGACTAGTAGGACTCCGGCTGATCTTCCTATCACTACCAAGATACAAGACCAGGCGAGAGAGCCTCCAAAAGAAAAGGCACCAGCTTATGTGGGTGCTACCATCACTCCGACTACTAATACCTATAGCATTGCAGGAATGACCCCTCATCCCTTTTATCTTTTACTTTGAGGGAAATCATATTTTGTGGGGGGAGGGGAGGGGGTGAAGGGGCAACCTGCCATTAGTAGTTGTAGAGTGTTGGTTTAGTTGGTCGTGGTGTTGTTTTGCTTGTATAATTACTATGAAATCATTGAAGTATATCCAATTGGGAAAGAGATTTTTTATCTAGTATGTTGAAAACAACTTTTGATTTTGTTAGTTGACTGTCTAGCCTATTTGTGTGAAATTTCTTGTCTCTATGTGTTGATCATTACTAACTAGACGTGAATTTGCTGACTGAATGCTAGAGAGTGGAAGCATGTGCCAAGAGTGTGTGAGTGATTGTTTGAAGTATTACTCTTTATGTATATGCTAGAACTTTCCAAAGTAATCTTGCCAAGATTGCTAGATAGCTTGATAGGAAAGGGTCATAGGCCATTTTTTATATAGTCCACATTAGCCAAAATGATCTATCAAATAACACTTCTAGAAAACTGTAAATTACTTGCGAATTTTACTTGAGGATTATTTATGCTGAAATTTCCTACGAATTTTCATGTGGAAATATGAAATTCCTAAATTATAGTCTTTTTTACCTACGAAAAATACTTTCCCAGAAAAACTGGTGGGTAAATTTGGCGCCATTTTCGCAAAATTATTACCTGGGGAATTATATGCGGCAAATAATTTTTAAGTATCATTTTCATAGGTAAATTTGCAAGTAATGAAAAAAATAATATTTTTTATCTTCTAGCAAGAAAATTCCTAGATAATTTTATTTGCAAATAATTATTTGGAAATTTATCTAGAAATATTTTTTATGTGGTATTACCTAGGGATTCATGTTCTATAAATTTTGTTGGGGATTTACTTAGGAATTTTCTTACTTGAAGAATTTTTGGGGGATTTTATTGTTGTGAATTTGATTTGAGATTTTTTGAGGGATGTGCTTGAAAATATGCAAACTTGAATATTTTTTTATATAATTTAATTGGAATTTTTCTTTATTGAAATCTGAGGATTTATTAAAATTAGGAGTCCCCGGGGAATATTTTCTTAAAAATATATTCACTAAAATGAAAAAATATATAATAATATAAAAAGGACAAATGATCACTAGAATGAAATTTATTGTTAAATAATTACTCTATTTTTAGGTTTAATAAATTATTATGCAATAATATCAATTTAATAAGGTGTTAGAACATTATCATAAATTTTAGGATGAATATTTTTAATGTATATATAATTAATATTTAATCTCACTAAAAATCAATGTTATCATTTTTTTTTAAAATTTGAAAGAAACAAAGAATTAAAATTATATGGCTAGTTATTTATCCAATAAAAAAATAATTATCAGAAATATTTTATTAATCTAATATGGTGTTGGAACATTACCATAAATTTTAGGATGAATATTTTTATATAATTGATATTTTATCTCACTAAAAATCAATGATACCATTTTTTATTTGGAAGATACAAAGAATTAAAATTATATGGCCAGTTGTTTATCCAATAGAAAAGCAACTATCATAAATATTTATCAAACTAATACGGTGTTGGAACATTACCATAAATTTTAGGATAAATATTTTCAACTTATATATAATTAATATTTCATCTCACTAAGAACCAATGATACCATTTTTTTTATTTTTTTATTTTATTTTAAAGATAGAAAGAATTAAAATTATATGGCTAGTCATTTGTCCAATAGAAAAATAACTACCATAAAATTTTAATTACTCCTTGTTGATAGAATTATATGAAAAGAAAAATAAATAATTTTTACTTGTATATCCAATTGGTATATTATATTTTTACTAGCATTAAAAATATATACTTTCTCTATAGTAAGTTATTAAATGATATTTATTTTCAAATATAAAATTAAGTATATTAAAATATAATTATTAAAAGATAAAATAAAATTATAAATACTAAATAACCTAATAAGATATACTATCAATTATTGATTTATAACTTCCTTGCACATTAAATTTATAAGTATATTTATATTTTCAATTATTTAAGAACTTTGTATGCATAATTTAAATTTTATCTACATTTAATATGCTTCGTTATAGATAATATCTTATAAAAAGTGTAAGCATAAAATTTTCATTATATGTTGGGTGGTAGTGATTTATTTTAATATATAAATAGTTGTTATGCTTTATTTTTGAAGAGTTAAATCACATGAACTTTACTCAACATTTTAAGATATATTTTGTTCTCATATTAATATGAGATGACTCTATAGTACTTTTTGTGTAATGAATATCAAAATTGTATTTTTAATACTCAATTAATTTAATTTAATTTAGCTTTAAAAATTAATTAAATTAAAGGAAAACACCAAAATTTGGTGTAATGCTAGTGGTACCTTTTACCACATCAGTGGAAGACACATGATCTTTAGCATTTATAATGCTATTAGTTAGAGCATTGGTAGAATAGAGTAATTACTTATAGGTTTGGCATTGGGTAGTGAGCTAGGATTAAGTTAGTTGCAATTAAGTAGACTGGACTAGGATTAGTTAGTGCAATTAAGTAGGTGTCTATGTGTATGGGGGTGTCCTATGTGTATGAGGTTCAAGAACAAAATCTTTAATTAGGAGCTACTAATTAATATTGTCTACAATTTTTTTTGTTGTTAATTTTTACAAAAAAAATTGGTATATTTTTTGCAAGAAAATTTCCAAGTAATTTACCTGCGAAATATAAATCCCTAGGTAAATTACTTGGGGATTTTAAAATTCGCAAAAAATAATTACCTACGAAGGTTTTACCATCAGATTTCTTTTGGTAGGAAAATCTGCAGGAAACTTAGTTTCTTGTGAATTTTCGTATGCAATCCCTAGAAAAGTCTCCATGTAATCCATATTTTTCTTATAGTGTAAAATCATGAACCCTGTTTGAGCCTTGTAATTTATTTTTTGTTTGTCACCCTTATTAGATGTCTTATCCTTGGTTCTCAGAAGGCATGATGCACTCAGGCCTAAAGCTTAAGTTGAGGTTGGGTATGAGCAAAATAAAAAAGAAATAGCTTAGCAGTCTCGTATCCTTGGTTATTCTAAAGGCACAAAACCACAACAAGAAAATGGTTGAAGTAGTTGGTGAATATATACAAAAAAAATAGAAAGTAAAAAGAAAAGAAGAAATGAAAATGATATGGATGTCGGGATGCGACAAAGCAAAAAAGGGAATCGCAGGAAATAAAGAAAGGTCTGAAATACCTAAGAAAGATTTGTGTGCAAAAACGAGTATCATTCAGGAATCAAGGTAATCTAGCCACTCACATTCAAAAATTCTCCATTCCCTAACCCGAGCCAACATTACAAGCCAATAAAGTCCTATAATGATCCTATCCCAGTTGTTTGATAATTAAGGTATAGAAAGTAAGGGCAAGCCTATGGTCTATGTACTTGCATTGTCAGAAGTTCTTTTGAAGAGTGAACATAACTGTTAGTCCCAAATCCAGTGTGAGGTACTTCTTTGAGGTGAGGGCACTATGTTTGCATTTTCTAGACGTTTAGTTTACTGAAAGATTGTTACTTGCACAAGAATGATCGACTGTGTATACTTAAATGTTGTCCATAGATCCTTGCATGTTAGCTAGATGATTTTGGGTGTAAATATTTTTGGAAGTAATGGTTGAATAGCTTTGATAAATTCTCTTATGTACTTGAGGGTCAAGTATTGGTCTTTTTCATAGCTTGAGGACAAGAAATGGTTCTAGGTTTAGGGTGTTGATATTTCGTGGACTTATAGCACATTTGACACCCAAAACAAAATATTATTGCAGGGAACCAAGCATGTTTTTGTCGATATGGTGTTCTTTTAGTTTAATGTGCAGAAAAGAAGTTTTGAAAATAATTGAAAGAGAGAAGTTGAAATGACAGTAAAGGAGTGTTGACAAAAGGCCATACGAGCTGTGAACCCATGGATGGCCCATGAAACAAACTATGAAGATGGTAGTTTGTAAATAATCTAAGATAAGTCTACGAGTCTGTGAAGCTTCAAGGCCATGTCAAGATTAAGTCCAAGTGTGAAGATAGTTGCACGAGACTCCGTACGAGTTGTGGGAGTTATAGGGACCATCAAGTGGCTCGTGGAAAGATGAGGCTAAAGCTGAACAAATGTTCTTAATTATTGGATCACTAAAGGCTTAAACAGACTGTGAAAAGCTTCACGAGTGGTTGACACCCAATTTTGGCCGACCTTTATTCGGAAGTGCTACTCTATTAAATACGTATTTTTAAAAATAATTTTTGAGTTTAAAATCTTAATTGATTTTGTCTAAAAATTACATATTTTAGTATACATGCTTTATAAAAATTATTGTAAATATCATTAAATTATTTTTTACATTATATTTATGGATAGTTAAACTCGAAATAATTATTTTACTCAAAAGTTTCCCTTAAATCATTTCAATTGTAGCCCACTCTATTCAATTTATTTCAATTATAGCCCTTATTCTCATCCAATTCATTTCAATTCTGGCCTTTTCATTTCAATTTTAGCCTATCTATTTCCAATTTCAAATCATTAATTGACTTCTAATCTGAGCCGTTCGTTCCTCATAGTCTTGACAAGATTAAATCTCAGCCTTACATCTTATTTAAATCAACGGTCAAGATCGAATCAACATTCTCTTTCCTTTCTAAGCTATCAAAAGAACCTAAGCCCTAAAATAATTCTCATTCTCTTCCTCTCCTCTCTCTCTAGCCGCCCCCCTCTCTTTATCTCTCTTCTCCAATTTTCTCCTCCAGCAGCAACAACACGAGGCCACCGATGAGCAATCAGCTCCAACCAGCGACAATCAATAGAAACCGGCGACTTCGGCCAGCAGTCGCGAGCCACCAACAACAATTGCTCTAACGAGCGACGCCGGCCAGCAGCAGGATTCGGCGAAGTTCGAAATAAACTTCACACAGCAGCGAGCAGCTCGGATCAACGAGCTTTGGCGTTACCCTCTCTCTCTCCCTTTCCTTGTCGGCTCCCCCTTTTCCTGTCGCCCCGTCACCTCCGCTCTTCCTCTTCACTTTGCTTTCCTCTCTTCGCAAGACCACCAGAAGCTCCAGCCGGCGAGAATGAGGCCACCGGCGAGAAAACAACATCAACTGTACGGAGACAGTAGCCGCCGGCATGGACGAACGACAGCTCTGGATAGCAGCAACTCCAGGCGACCTCCGACCAGACAAGCAAGTGGACTTCGACAACCACTAGCTCCGGCCGGTGTCAACAAACAACAGATTCTGCTTCTCCTCTACACGAGGACGACCGGTGAAGGCAGCAACTAGAGGAAAACCGGTCATGAGCTATGGCGAGCGCCGTTCGAACCAAGATCTTTGAGTTTTCGGTTTTCCAAAGACGGATCTTTACAGATCCGTCCGGGTTTGTTCTCTTGTTGATTTATTACTTAACTTATTTTTTTTAGTTTGATTATTGCTTATGACTTTCTGATCAATATCGTATGTGAAATCATTTCATACTAAGCATATGCTACTATTTGGGATTCTCTGTTTTTGTTTTGTTATTCCTCATAATATAACAGTGTGTTATATGATTTAGTCCCTTGAATTGATGATAGTATGTTGTGAGTTTGATATACTAGTGCAGTGGGGATATTTGATTCCCTTTTGCTTAAATTAATTCATCCCTTACTTTTGCTAATCTCTCGTAATTGATATTGTAATGCTAACTGAATTGGTACTATGGTTTGACAATCGATTCCTTAATTAGGATAGCTCTTGAATTGATTATGCTTTAATAATTCGTATTTATTGGTTATGTTAATTAGGTCTTGCTGTAAACATTGGTTAACATTCTTGTTTATGGTACCTTATTTGTTGTATCGATGGATGCCCGTGATGATTGTTTATTCTGTTGTGGTAAATCTGCTAAGAATTGGTCTTTGAGAGCCATAATTATCCTCCTATTTGTTTTCATATAAAATAAAATTAGATATAGTGTTGGCTCCTTAATTGACCTCCTTTAAAAATTTGGACGGATGCTGACATGTTTCTTGTTATAGTAAGTTGCTACAATTTGGTTCAGGAATATTACTGATTGATTTTGCTCCTTTGATGAATTTAATTGGCTGCCCTTAATTGATTTCCCTTTCCTTAAAATAATTATTTCATTGTGTCTGATTGTGTATAATATTCCTTTATAGTCTGCTATTAACTTTTTAATTATAGTAAGAGGATCTCTTACATGTTTCGATATTTGGTATAAAATAAATAAATAAATAAGTAAAGTAAAATAAAATATTGGACTTATTTTATTCCCTATGAATAAGGAAAATAATAATTTATTTGTCTCCCTTAAATAATCCTTTCCTTTGATGTGCACCCTCTCCCTAGTATATAAAGGACCCTTGCCTTCATTAATTAACCATCCTAACATTTGCTCACATACTAGAATACTTCAAAAGAAAAAGTCTCTTTACTCTCAGCTTGAAAAGAATTTCCGGTGAACTCTTAAGAAGTATTTTGTTGTGTTCAGGTCGAATAGTGTGGAATCCACTTGTCTTCATTGTTGATTGTTATTTTACTGCTTAACCGGTTGGTGTCTTTCACACATGTATTTAATTTTTGCATCAGTAGTTACTTACTGTTATGCATAAGTTCAAAATGGACATTGATAAATAAAAAGAAGCATCCGGGTCAGTTTTCTCCTCTCTTCTCTATGTGTGATATGTTGTCCTATCTTGTCTAAGTGTAAATAGTTGTTATTATGTATTGTTCTATATCGCTTGTAGTGTATTGTTCTTTTTAATTATCAGGACATTGAAACCTTGAGTACTAGTTTGAAGAGTCGCCGGGGGACAAATTTCCGGATGGGACTCATTTTCTTTATGTTTATATTATGTATTTCATTGTTCTTTTATTCGGTTTTGTGATAATCTTGTAGTAACTCACTAACTCTCTAGTATATATGTGAAATATTTGGGTAACCGTCTAAGGGGAGGGGGATTTACGTGCTACTTGTTATATTACCGCAACTTACTTGTTGGTAGAAAGCATTCCTGTAGGAGTGTGATTTAATTGTTCGATCATTCCTTGCTCTAAATCTATTTAAAATAAATAATCTTGCCGATATTTAATGTCGTTTAAGTTATAAGCATGTTCTATGTTTGGCCGCCCATTTTCAATGTTCCTTAACTACATATGAAATAGATTTTCCATCTGTGTAATCACATACTAGCATATAATAGTATAGTAAAATAATAATTGCTTTTACGTCTGCTTGTCTTGCCTGTTTCTAGTCGTACCCATTATATATAACATTCGAATAAATTAATTTTTTTGTAATAAGTGAAAAGTTAGAAAGCATGCCTATAGGATTTAATTAATTTTTATCTGTTATCTGGGTGTAGTATGCATGCATGTAGACTTAAATTATCTATTCCCGTTTATCTTCAATGCATGTCTATGGGATTAATAATAACTTCAGCATGTAATTAATTAGATATCACGACCTTAGGTCTTTTGTTAAATAATTTTGGCATGTCAATTATCTGTGTATTGTGCTGCTTAGTTAAATCGACATGTTCATTTGATAAAATAAATGCTAGAGCTAAGTTAATTATTTTAATAAGAAGTATGTTATTTATCATCAGCATGCTAATCTTTCCCATAGGATTTATCATGTTAGTAAAACTAAAGCTAATCTGTTTGATATGATCAAGATGCTTAATAACTAATTCCTCTCTGAACTTGCATAAGAAAATTGATCAAAATGCCCTAAATATTTATCTGCTCGCTCATTTATTTTCTACAATAGTTATTCCCTCACTCAAAGATTAATTGCTAGCATGTTTTAAAATCTGCCCTGACTGTACTGTTGCGTGTAACTAACCAACCAGCTTGTTAATCACTTAGATAACATGTCCATAGGCTTCTAATAATCTTCAGCATGTTTAAAATAAATTCTGCATGAATTATTTAATTTATGCATTTAAACAACTGTTCTGCCACTTATACTCAGCTAATAATTTACTGCATCTGCTACTGGCTACCCTAATTCAATTCTGCTTTAAATATTAACCTCGGCATCATAATTTTACCACTTAAAAATCAGCTACTGGATTTCTGCATCTAATAAACTGACTGTCATTTAAAATAATGCTTTGCATTAATAATAAGTCTACTAATGCTTCTAAAATAAATTTCTGCATTTATAATCGCTCCTGCGTATTTTAAAATCAGTTAATGACTTTTTCTGTCCTTGTAATAATTTCTGCACCTCAGAAATTAATCAATAAACTATTACAATACTGTTATGCTTGTATGCACACACTTAGCATGAGACCTTCACTAATTATGTGTTGTTTGCAAGAATGTTAATTAAAATCTAGAGGCCAATAGGAGACTGTATGTGCTAAGTGCTCGTCCAACGTGTTTGACTTGGTGTCTAGGGGGTCTAATTAGAAACATGTATTTTATTTTAGTCTAAATCCACCCTAATAATGGTCCAATGCCTCTTGGACATTAAGCGGGGATGCTAGGCACTTTATAGGACGTTTTGCATGCGTAAGGTGGGGTAGGGGTAGTTAGGCCCTATGGAGATGATGACATTGCCTCGAGCCATAAATGACAAACATTTATTTTGTCTGTCCCTATATAGAAACCGAGCGCTGATCCGTAAAGTATGTCAGTTTCCATGGTCTCCCCCTACCTTTTTCCCTTTTTATTTGTTATAATTATATTTATGTGGGGTAGTTTAATAAATAAATAAATAAAAAATGCTTTTGACTATCTAATTGTGCAATTTCTGTCTCCTTGCTTATCTCTTTATTAATTGTTTTTGTATTTGTTTGTTATTTGTTACATCACCTAGTTTTGTATGCTTAACTAATTAACATGTTTAAGTTAAATAACCTAAATAACTGAAGTGACCTTAATTGCTTAATGTTTTATTTATTATATCATTAAATTATTTTTTAAATTATTTTTATCGATAGTTAAACTCAAAATAATTATTTTACTCAAAAGTTTCCCTTAAATCATTTAAATCGTATCCCACTCTATTCAATTTATTTCAATTATAGCCCTTATTCTCATCCAATTCATTTCAATTCTAGCCTTTTCATTTCAATTTTAGCCTATCTCTTTTCAATTTCAGATCATTAATTGACTTCTAATCTGAGCCGTTCGTTCTTCATAGTCTTGACAAGATTAAATCTCAGCCTTACATCTTATTTAAATCAATGGTCAAGATTGAATCAACATTCTCTTTCCTTTCTAAGCTACCAAAAGAACCCAAGCCTTAAAATAATTCTCATTCTCTTCCTCTCCTCTCTCTCTAGCCACTGCTCCCTCTCTCTCTCTCTCTTCTCCGATTTTCTCCTCCAGCAACAATAACACGAGGCCACCGGTGAGCAGTCAGCTCCAATCGGCGACAACTATAAGAAATCGGCGACTCCGGCCAGCAGCAAGATCCGGCGAAGTTCGAAGCAAGCTCCACACAGCAGCGAGCAGCTCCGATCAATGAGCTTCGGCGTTACCCTCTCTCTCTCCCTTTCCTCGCCGGCTTCCCTTTTTCCTGTCGTCTCGTCGTCTCCGCCTTCCTCTTCTCTTTGCTTTCCTCTCTTCGCAGGACCACCAACAACTTCAGCCGACGAGAACGACGCCATTGGCGAGAAAATAGTAGCAGCTGCACGGAGATAGTAGCCACCGGCGTGGACGAACGACAGCTCCAGACAGCAGCAATTCCAGGCGACCTCCGACCAGACAAGCAAGTGGATTCGACAACCACTAGCTTCGGCTGGCGTCAACAAACAACAGATGCTGCTTCTCCTCTCCACGAGGACGATCGGTGATGCTTATTGTGACAAACGACACTATTCTACGGTATGAGTGTCTACGATCATCGATAATATAGTAACCCAACCAAGGGTTGGGGTCGTGTCCCAAGGGAGTGGTAGTGAAAATAGTAGTTAGGCTAGATTTTCGTTCTAGTTAGCTGTAGTTTGAGAAATTATCGAATAAAAACAAAGTAAATTCAAGTGGATGACACCAAAGTTTCAAATATCAATGGGGGTTTGTCACAAGTATAGCTAAAACATCAAAAATAAAGAGAAAATTCAAGTATAGGGAGAAGTTCTTGGGGTGTGACCGCAATATATATTGATATAAATCGTTGGGTACATGCTTTCGATAGGAAATTTGCAAGAAAATAGTGACTAGGCTAAGCTTTAGATGGAAATAAGTTTCCTCTCAGGCAACTTACCCCGTTTCAAATGGGTTCCTCTCGAACACCCATTTGCCGCATGAAGGCCAGCCTACACCTTACCCCACTCACTCTCTCGAGCTGAGTCTTGGGATATGAGACTAGGGCTCACTCTCTCGGGATGAACCTCATGTTGACCCACTCCTTAGGCCATCAGTCTAGTGGTCTTGGTTTCACGACCTCCCTCTCGGGCAAGCCGAAAACACATGGGTGGCTTTATATTTGCAACTACAAACCCTTTAGATTAAACCACAACCACTAGGTGAAATCACCATTAAACTACATCTAACCTATCAGCAAGCAAGACCCAATAATAATATCAACACATATTTGCTAAATCACACCCCAAGAATGGGGGTTTTTAGCCACACATCAAGAAATAGAAAATTATACCTTCAATCATGTTGAAATCAAATGGTTATAGAGAAATAAGTCTTGATTTAGGCAAAGAAAGGAGAATCAAGGAGACCCACTTCCAATTTTGGGAAGATGAAACCCTTTCTTCTTCAAGTCTTCGAAACCCTCTCAAACTTGAGAGAAAATATGAAAGCTAAAGTGAAAAATTACAATAATGTTCAGATCTACTTTAAAACTAATAGAGAGCTAGTATTTGTAGTTTCAGAAAATAGTGCTGCGGCAGATCGTTCGTCGAGGTAAGTGGGAATCGCCTATCGACTCGACGATTTGCCCATCATCTGGTTCATCGCCTTCTGTGCTTGCCTACAACATCTCTACGTCCTGGACCATTGGGTGATACTGTACTGCTTCGCGGAACTGTTCGGTGACGCGTCAACTGCTCCTTTTTACTGCTGATTTGATCCTCTTCCTTTAGGGCTCGCGTACTGGAACAAAGGGCGAAGTACGTCCCTTTGGCAATTCGCCAAGTGTGCTTGGCGATGCTCAGGCTTTCGTTTCTTCATTCTCTTCAGCCTTTTTGTTCCTTGTTGCGCCTAAATGTCCCTGTTCCACTCAAACTTCAAATACCTGAAACTTAATAGTTTTTATCAGATATTGGGATAAAAGAAGCATTTGAGGACACTAATTCTATTAAAATGTGGCCCTAAATAAGTCAAATTTGTGGACTCATCAACCGGCAAAGGCAATAACCAGACAAAAACCGATCATGAGCTATGACGAGCGCCGTTCGAACCAAGATCTTCGAGTTTCCAGTTTTCCAAAGACGGATCTTTACAGATCCGTCCGAGTTTGTTCTCTTGTTGATTTATTACTGAACTTAGTTTTTTTAGTTTGATTAATGCTTATGACTTTCTGATCAATATCATATGTGAAATCATTTCATACTAAGCATATGCTACTATTTGGGATTCTCTGTTTTTGTTTTGTTAATCCTTGTAATATAACAGTGTGTTATATGATTTAGTCCCTTGAATTGATGATAGTATGTTGTGAGTTTGATCTACTAGTGTAGTGGGGATATTTGATTCCCTTTTGCTTAAATTAATTCATCCCTTAATTTTGCTAATCTCTCTTAATTGATATTGTAATTCGAATTGGTACTATGGTTTGACATTCAATTCCTTAATTATGATAGCTCTTGAATTGATTATGCTTTAATAATTCGTATTTATTGGTTATGTTAATTAGGTCTCACTGTAAACATTTGTTAAAATTCTTGTTTATGGTAGCTGGTTTTTTGTGTCAATGGATGCCTGTGATGATTGTTTATTCTGTTGTGGTAAATCTACTAAGAATTGGTCTTTGAGAGCCATAATTATCCTCCTATTTGTTTCCATATAATTTCCCATGTTTTGATTGTGTCAGTATGTACCTGATGAGTCTTATGTGCTATTGTATGATATGGTTTAGTTGGGTGGCCGTTTTACATTTGTGGATGAGCTAGTTATTATTCTTACCAAAGATACAATGGTTGTATTTGAGAGCAATTCTGGAGGTAAATGTTTGTTTTGAGGCACAGTTCGGCCGAGGAGGCTACCTGGATGACCAGGCATGAGATGAGAGAGTAGTTTCCTAACTTGTTTGAGCCGTTAGTTACTTCTTGACTCTTATTTTTGCACATGAAAGTCCTTTTAGTAGTTGCTATTGTAATGACTCCTCTGGTCATTTCCGTATTAATGCCTTCTGGTCATCGTTTAGAGCAATCCTATAGCAATCGTGAATAATTTTTGGCTTGCTCGGACTAATAGTTTGGTCACCTGGTCGTTCATTTTATTTTTATGTGAATTTCTTTGTTTTGGAGCAATTGAATTGTGAACGGTTGATATCGATCAAAAGTTTAGGAAGATAACCTCATAATCCAATTCAAATGGATCCATCAGCTCTGAAAAGGTAATTTTAGCCTAGTGGCATTGTTGGCACAATTTTCGAGTCTCTTAGTGCTAGTTTATGTGGCTAGGCATTTTAGCTTTTATGTTTTTGCCTAAGTTTGACCTTAGTAAACATTTGTAGAAAACATGTCCAGATAAGAATTACATCAGTGTGGCTAGCTCCATAATGTTGAGTTTGTATAGAACTACCCTTCATGCGAATCACAAGGCATCTGAGCAAATTTGGAGCTCCTTGTGTAATTTTAATTGAAATGGAGTTTGGGTATGGGACCCCCTTTCTACTGAGACGATTTTAGATGGAAATGTCTTCTGATCTATTAAGTCAAGAATGTCCAATTTGATCAAGTTTGATATCTCATTTGTGTGCAAGGGGTTTTGAACCTATCTCGAGCCTATGTAAAAAAGAGTGAAAAAGTTGGAAAAGCTGAAGAAAAGAAAAGCTGGAGCTCGCAAAAGACTCTCGGTGACTCATCGAGTAAGGCTCCAACTTGCCTAAAGTTCCAGCGAAGTAGCCCAGAGACTAAACAAACTTGGCGAGCAAAAAGATGATTCGGTGATGCGGTGAATGGATCGACGACAATGACCAAACTCGCCTAAAGTTCCAGAACAATTTGATGGAGGAGTCAAGCCAAAAGGTGAGAAGAAGAGCAACTCAGAGGATTGCCTAATATGTCGGCGATCCTGACTAACTTCACCATGTTGACTCCGTGCTGAGTTTTTGGGAACGTATGAATTCAATTATTGAAGGAAGAAAAAGAGTTCCCATAGTGTGTATTCTTGGGTTTTCTGAGATTTTTTGACATTTTTGCACATTATTGAACATTCTTAGGGAAATTTTGGGATTTGGATTTGGAGATTGTAAGATTTTAGCTTGGATTTCAACATTTGGTTATTGCAGATCATTAGTAATTCAGATGGCAACTTTGTTGGTAACGATTTCTTACTTTCCAGTGTGCTTAGCTAAAACCCCTTACCTTAGGGGTGTGATCATGTAGTTGAATGCATTAATTATCTAATGGGTGTTATTAATTATTGATTTTACTGTTATTTTGAAGTGGGTTCAATTATTTGTTCATGTTTTAATTAAGGAATTGAAGTTGCATATTTAGTTCTATCTTAGCTCTTTATGCTTGCTTGAGAAAGAGGTAATATAGTAGAATTATTGATTCATAGTGTTATTTATTGTGTCTTTAAAATCTAGATTGAGAAAGTGGGTTTGATTACGTCTTTGCAAACCTAACTTGAAAGATTGGGTTAATTAAGGAAATGAGTTGTTTAGTAATTATAAGCTTGTCGAGGTTCGAGAGAACTCGCTTGAAACATAAGAGTTGATCAAGAGATGGCTATTGTATTCAAAACCTAGCCTACCCATTGAGATTCAACAACTTTAAGCAACTAGTAATTACCCATTACGCGAAATTCTTATTCGACTGATCACATTTCGAAGGTTTGATGTCTAAATGTTTATGTCCCGTGTTAAGTATTCTTTGTCTTAAATTAGTTACAAATTCTCCCCATTTGATATTTATCGTTGAAACATCGTGATTTATATTCATGTTACAAAACCTTCACTTCTACAAATGATTAGAACAAGTTTTTACTTCCTAATTGAATTCTTTATCGTATCACTCCCTGTGGGATTGACCCAACTCTTGTTTGGTTTTTACTTGTTAGCGATCGCCTACACTTAGAATTGAATGAAGTGTAGTGGAGCGTTATAAAAAATGGCGCCGCTGCTGGGGAGCGGTGTTTAGAATTCTTTTATTGAAGTATTTTTGTGAACTAATTTTATTGTAGTTGAATTATCTTATTTTTGTTCTTTATGATTTCTCCAAAGAAGGTGAAGAAATGTGTGTGAACGGGAGCAATGCAAGTCTACTCGGGAACAATGATGACATCAGAAACTTGCACGATGTCAATGAGGATCACCTGGGAAGTGCATGTGCTATTCGATTGCCTCCAACTATAGGAATGCGATGTTTCATGTGACCAGCACGATGTTACAGCTGTTGCAAATGAAGGGTCTCTTTGGAGGGCTTTCTCATGAAGACCCTTATGACCACATCCGAAATTTTGTGGATGTGTGTGAACCGTTCTCCTTAAAGAACATCACCCAAGAGTCTGCCCGACTTCATTTATTTCCCTTTTCTCTAATGGGGGAAGCAACGAAGTGGTTGACCGAACTACCAAGGGAATGGATTACTTCTTGGGAGGAGCTCACAAAAATGTTTTATGAAAGGTTTTTCCCTCCTTTGAAGATGGTTAAGTTGAGGGATAATATTCAAAACTTCAAGTGAATTGATGGCGATCCTATCCATGAAATATGGTTGATGTTCTAATTTCAAATTCACGGGTTGCTAAAAAATGTGTTATTGCAATATTTTTATCGGAGTCTCAACATGGTCAACAAAGGTGCTGCAGACCAGCTCATTCGGGGTGGAATCATGAGACAACCGTTTGGAGTAGTTTCGTTATTACTTGATAAGATGACCAAAATAAAACGCGCATGGTATACAAGGGAAGATCAGGTGTCACCTCCAAATTATGGGTTGACTAAAGAAAAAATGCAAAAGAATTGGGAGCAAGATGAAAATATGGCCAAGATGATCTCTCAGATGAACTTATTAATGAAACATGTCATGGGAAGTGGTCATAAATTTTTGCATGCGGTTGATACCATTATGAAAGTGAGCCCGGGTAATGCAAGATTCGAATACAAGAAAAATAAAGAGGTGAAAGTCTTGTCGAGCCATGTGGGGGTTCTCATCTGAGCTATCCAAGGTCAGGCGGGAATCAAGGTTAGAAAGATCGCAATCAATATTGGGGTAATTGGGGGTAAAAATTGAGATAGAGACGATGATCATGATCGTTATATGCACCCTTATGAGTACCCAAAACCAAAGGAATTTCGAACTGAGGACATGCTCATCCGCTTTCTAAACAAAGTGGAAGGACAGACAACGTGCTCAAAGAAATGAAGGCAAATTTCTCATCTTAAATTTAAAAATGACCTCTTACTCGGCTTCCATAAAGCAGCATCAGACTCAACTGAGTCAGATTTCAGCCCAATTAAATCCAAGACGAGAAGAAAGATTTTCTAGTGATGCCCTAGTCATTCCGGGGAACCACAACAACCAATGCATGGCTATTTTAACTCGAAGAGGTAAGGTTGTGGGTAGTGATGGGTTGAATTATGCTAAACCAAGTGCAAGTGAAGGGAAATAGTTTGTTATTAATGGTGATGAGCTTACCGAAGAATTGAGCAACAAAATGCTCGAGGAGGTTGAGGATGCACTGAAAGATATTATTTGCGTTGATGATATAAAGTCAAATTCGGGGGCTGCACCTACCTCGGCACTTACAAAGGCATTACCTAAAATCAATCAACCATTTCCTCAATGGTTGAAGAAGAGTGATGAAGACGCAAAGTTTCAAAAATTTCTCTTCGTTTTAAAAACTCTAAATATCAACCTACCTTTGGTGGAAGCATTATTAGATATGTCGTGGTAGGCGAAATTTATGAAAGAGTTGGTTACCAAAAAGAGGAGTATGGATTTTGAAACAATTGAAATATCTCACAGTTGTAGTGCCATCATGAGAAGCAATATAGTTGTCAAGAAAAATTATCCCGGAGATTTTACTATTCCATGCACTATAGGAATCTTTTAGTTTTCCAAAGCATTGTGTGATTTGGGGGCAAGTATCAATTTGATGCCCTATGCAATTTTCAAACAACTTGGACTAGGTGAGCCCAAGTCAACAACGATGTGTCATCTCATGGCGGACCGATCTATCAAGCGACCTATGGGCAATTTTATGATATTTTGGTGAAGGTGGATTGGTTTATATTTTCGGCCAATTTTGTTATTCTTGATTGCGAGATTAATGTCGAGGTTCCTATAAGTCTAGGTAGGCCATTCTTGGCTACCAGAAAAACTCTTGTTGATGTGGAAAGTGGTGAGCTAAAATTTTTGGTAAATGATGAGGAAGTTACTTTCAATGTATTCAAATCGATGAAACAACCGAGTGACATCAAACTGGTTTTGGTTATTGATGTGATTGATGAAGTTCTTGCTAGTATGAGTGAATTTTCTTGTACGGGTGATTCTTTAGCATCCATCCTTTTGAATTACGATGGTGAAGAGATTCAAGATTATGATGAGGTCGTGGTTGATCAATCGGGTTTTGGTTCCTATTCTAAGAACCCTGTGAAGCTTGATATTGATTTGAAAAATCGGGAGAGTCCTCCTACCTAACTATCTATTGAAGAATTAAAAAAGCTTGAGTTGAAGGTACTCCCACCTCACCTTAGGTATATATTCTTGGGAGCAAACAACACCTTGCCCGTAATTATCCTTGCAGATTTGCTGGAATGGCAAGTGCAATCACTTATGAATGTGTTGAAAAGATATAGTAAGGCTATTGGATGGATGGTTGCCGATACTGAGGGAATTTGTACCCATAAAATCCAAATGGATAGTAAATGCAAGCCAAGCATTGAGCACCAAAGGAGGTTAAATCCCCCAATGCAAGAAGTGGTGAAGAAAGAGATTATCAAGTGGCTCGATATGGGAGTTGTTTACCCAATTGCGGATACCAAATGGGTGAGCTCCGTCCAATATGTTCCAAAGAAAAGAGGTATAACGTGGTCCCAAATGATAAAGGTGAACTTGCGCCAATGCGACCGGTCACCAATTGACGTGTATGCATGGATTATAGAAAGTTGAATGCATGGACAGAAAAGGATCATTTTCCAATGACTTTTATGGATTAAATGCTTGATAGACTTGCGGGGCATTGATGGTATTGCTTCTTGGATGGTTACTCCGGGTACAACCAAATATCAATTGCACCGGAAGATCAAGAAAAGACGACTTTCACATGTCCTTATGGAATGTTTGCCTTCAAAAGAATGCCTTTCGGATAATGCAATGCGCCGCCGACATTTCAATGATGTACGCTCTTAAATTTCGCCGATATGGTAGAGGAGTCGATGGAGGTATTCATGGATGATTTTTCAGTTGTGGGGGATACATTTGAAGCATGTCTTGTACACCTTGGTAAAGTTTTGCAGAGGTGTGTTGAAACAAACTTGTGCTAAATTGGGAGAAATATCACTTCATGGTCAAAGAAGGTATTATGTTGGGGCACAAAATCTCGAGAAGTGGTATACAAGTTGATCAAGCAAAAGTTGAAGTTCTTGTCAAACTACCTCCCACCATCTCGGTAAAAGGTGTTAGGAGCTTCCTAGGTCATGCAGAGTTTTAATGGAGATTCATAACGGATTTTTCTACGGTAGCTTATCCTCTTTGTAAGCTACTTGAAAAGAAACGTGTCTTCATGTTTGATGAAGCTTGTATCAAAACATTTTTGGGTCTAAAAGAAAAACTCATCTCGGCTCCGATCATTGTTGCTCTGGATTGGAGTATTCCATTCCAGCTAATGTGTGGTCCAAGTGGTATTGCTTTAGGATGCAAGTAAGACTTTGAATGTAGCTCAAAAGAACTACAATGTCACCGTGCAAGAATTATAGGCCGTGGTGTATGCCTTAGAAAAATTTAAAGCTTATTTGTTGGGTACAAAAGTGGTGGTACACACCGATAATGCGGCAATCTATTATTTAATGGCTAAAGGATATGCAAAGTCAAGGTTGATTTGATGGGTTCTATTTCTACAAGGGTTGGAGTTTGAGGTCAAAGACCAAAAAGGGTGTGAGAACCAAGTGGCGGATCATTTGTCGAGACTTGAACCAAATGTTGTTGTATCCGGTGAGAAATATATTGAAGAACCTTTTCCCAATGAGTCATTGATGGTTGTGTCAAATAGCACTCTAGCTTTTCCAAACTATGTGGTGTGTGGAATTGTTCCCGATGGGCTGAATTTCTACCAACAGAAGAGGTTCTTGATTGATGTGAAAAAGTATTTTTTTGATGAACCTTACCTATTTCAAGAATGTGCGGACCACATAATTAGAAGGTGTGTGCCGGAAGTGGAAGTGAATGCAATTCTTGATGCTTGGCACGCATCACCGGTTGGTTGGCATCATAGTGGAGTCTGTACGGCCACTAAAGTGCTTCAAAGTGGTTATTATTGGTTGATGTTATACCAAGATGTGAATTCTCTTGTTAAAAATTGTGTTAAATGCCAAAATCAAGGAGGAGTGTCGAGAAGGCATGAAGTACCTCTTAATCCTATTCTAAAGGTGGAATTGTTCAATGTCTAGGGAATCGACTTTACGGGACCTTTTGTGAGTTCATATGGGAACAAGTATATTTTGGTGGTTGTTGACTGTGTTTCCAAATGGGTAGATGTTGTATCTTTTCCTAACAATGAAGGGAGAAGTGTTGTGCAATTCCTCAAGCGATACATTTTCACAAGGTTTGGCACTCCATATGCAATTATTTGCGATGGGGGATCTCATTTTTGTAATCGCTTGTCTGCATCTTTGTTGAGAAAATATGGATTTACGAATAAAGTTGCAACCCCTTGTCAACCATATAGATGTGGGCAGGTTGAGGTGTCAAATCGGGTAATTAAGGGAATTTTGCAAAAATAATCAATGGAAATCGGATTGATTGGTCTCGAAAGTGGGATGATGCTCTTTGTGCATACCACACTGCATTCAAGACCCCGATTGGTATGTCACCATATCAATCGGTGTTTGGAAAGTCTCGTCACCTACCAATTGAGCTTGAACATAAGGCGTTGTGGGCATTGAAAGCATTAAACTTGAATTAGGGGGACGCATCAAAGCTTAGAGTTAACCAACTGCATATGATGGAAGAATTTCAGCTGCCGGCTTATGAAAACTCTGATATTTATAAGCAGAAGATGAAGAAGTGACATGATTCCAATATCCTTCAAAGTTAGCTTAAGGCCGATGATCTTGTGTTGCTCTATAATGCCCTTCTGAGATTTTTACCGCGTAAACTCAAGTCCAAATGGTAAGGTCTATTCAAAGTGAATCGAGTGGTCACTAATGGGGTAATAGAAGTTGAAAACAAAGAAGGGTCAGTTTTCAAGGTTAATGGGAAACACTTGAAACTTTACTTTGGAGAGTGCCTAGATTTGTCAGTAATTGAAGTGGTACATTTGAAAGATGTGTGAACGTATTTCCACGTTGTGCCACGATGTTAACTAAGGCTCTTCTTGGAATGTAACCCAAGTTTTACCTTTTTGTCACTTTGAATAATGGTTGTTCAATGTGTAGGTTGGAGTTCTTATTTTGGAAGAATGACAATTAAGTGAGAGGTTGGCTCAATGGGCAAGTCACAGAATGGTCACAAGGATCCCAAAAGTGCATTGCTTTCTGACAGCCATGATTGGGGACAATTATGGAATATTTGGCGAGACATCCATCACTTCAGTGACTCGCCGATCCGCCTAGGCGAGATCAATCAATCTCGCCCTTTTTCCCCAACTCGAAGGCTGACATTCTGTAAAATTTGGTGAGCAAGTATGTGGATCAGCGGGGTGGTACTGACCGCTGATTGACGCCTAATTTGCAGAGTCATTTTTCCCCAAATTCATTAAGCCCAAAACCTTCATCCTATCACTCAGTGACTCTTACTTTCCCTTTTTATTATTCTATTCTATTTTTATGTACATTGAGGACACTACTTAGTCTTTTTGGTCGGATGAAGATCTCTTGTGATTTCTTTAATTTTAAATAATGGTTTTATCTCCTTGGTTTCCATCTTAGTTGCGATTGTCTGTGATTTTTGTTTTCTTATACATTTGAGTGTCGGTTGTGATTAGGGGTGTTCACGGGTCGGTTTGGATCGGTTATTGGTCAAAACCAAAACCAAACGAACTTAATCGGTTTTAAAATTATCAAAACCAAACAAAACCAAATATAATATACACTTATCGGTTTGGTGGTTATCGGTTTCGGTTTGGTTTGGTTCGGTTATTAATCATACACAAAAAAAAAGAAACAACTCATTCAAAATGTGAAAAAAGTGGCAACAATCCATTCAAAACGAAAAATAGTTAGAATGGCTTAAATTACTGAACTTTTGATCACTAAATTTACTATCAATAAAGCTTTAAAATTCACTATATTGGCCTAGAAGGAAGAGACAATAACATTTTAAGTCCCACAAAGAATTGTCATAGACACTCATATACATGAAATCAATAAGATAAATGTTTCATCTTGGACAATTTTGCTTTCAATAAGTAAATTATAAAGAAATTTTAATGAAAATATGTATAAGATCTATAAAATTGTTTATAAAAACAATATATTAAGTCTGTATATTAATAAAATATATGTATATAATTCATCGATTCGGTTATTTCTTCGGTTTTTTCGAATAAAATCATAACCAAACCAAATAATATTGGTTTTCAAAAATCTAAAACCAAACCAAACCAAACCAAACCTAAACAAAATTGGTTTTATTTTATCGGTTTGGTTTGGTTTTTCGATTTGGATCAGTTTTTATCCAAACCGTGAACACCCCTAGTTGTGATCAATATCGATGATTTGAATAGTTCTCTTGTACACAAATGGACTTGTGCTCTCCACCTAAAACTGTCGTGAAGCATTAGTTTGTTTGAAGAGTGTGTTTTAAGAATGAGGAATGAAATCGAGCAACAAGTTTGTGAAATCCATCCTTTAAAACTTGTATTGAAGAAAAAAAGATGGATCCCCTCCATATAAAAAAACAACAAAAATAAAAGAAATGAAAAATTTGTATTAATTGTGCATTGTGGAAATAAAAGAGGTGTCCAATGAGCTATACCCATTTTTTTTTTGTGCTTTAATATGCCAAGGATGAATTGTGAAGATGAAAAGAATGAAAGAGAAGGAGAAGAAGTGAAATTTGAGCCATGCTTCATAAAGGTAGAAGGCACTAATCCAAAATTATCATACCTTTACCCTCAACCCAGTTACAAGCCTTGAAAGACCTTTTTGATCTTGCATGAGCCGAATGATGTGTTGATCGGAAAATACGGACAAGCCTATGGGTAAAATGGTGCATATTTTTCTCATTGAAGAGTGTGAGAGTTGATTTTGGTTCCATAAATTGTAATATTTTATTAGCTTTGTGAGAGCATGGAATCATTCTTGATATGAGGGCATTCGAATTTGAAGTGAGCATTGTGAGCTTAAACTCTATTTGACGATGGCTAGTCATAGTTTGAAACTTTTAGTGCACAATTGAACATTGCATGTGTAGATTGAACCTTGTGTGCATTCATGTTGAGTCTCAAGTAGCACTTTTTGTAGACATCCCTATTGGCCTGATTGATCTTGTATTTTACTTGAGGACAAGTAAAAATTTAAGTTAGGGGTATTGATGAGTCGAGAATTTCGACTCATTTAGGGCTTATTATTCAATGATTTAGTGTCTTCAATGCCTATTTCATGGTCATAACTGATGTTAAACTGTTGATATGCAGCAATGAAGGCTAACGAGTGAGGCAAGGACATAACGATGCAAAAAAGAGTAAAAAAGTTGAAGAAAAGAGAAGCTGAAGCTTGCAAAAGCCACATGGCAACTCGCTGAGTGAGCCTCCAGCTCGTCTACAATTCCAGTGAAGTAGCCCATGGACCAAACCAACTTGGCGAGTGAAGAGATGATTTGGCGACGCGCCAAATGGATTGGCGACAACGACCATGCTCGCCAAAAGTTATATAACAATTTTGATGGAGGAGCCAAGCCAAAAGGCGAGAAAAAGAGCAACTCGATGGATCGCCAAATAGGTCGGTGATCCTAACTAACTTCGTCTAGTTGAGTCCATGATGAGTTTTTGGCAACGTATAAATTCAATTTTTGAAGGAAGAAAGGAGTTCCCATAGTGTGTATTCCTGGAATTTTGAGAGTTATTTAAATTTTTGCACATTGTTTAACATTTTTATGGGAGTTTTGGGATTTAGATTTGGAGATTGTAAGATTTTAGCTTGGATTTGAACATTTGGGTATTGCAGATTATTAGAAATTCAGAGGGAAAACTTTGTTGGTAACGATTTCTTTCTTTTCGCTATGCTTCGCTAAAACCGCTTACCTTAGGGATGTGATCATGTAGTCGAATGCATTCATTACCTAATGGTTGTTATTAATTGCTGATTTTAATGTTGTTTTGAAGTGGGTTCAATTATTTGTTCATATTTTAATTTAGGAATTGAAGTTGCAAATTCAGTTCTATCTTATCTGTCTATTCTTGCTTGAGAAAGAGGAAATAGAGTAGAATGATTGATTGATAGTCGTATTGATTGCGTCTTCCAAATCTAGCTTGAGAAAGTGGGTTTGATTGTGCCTTTTCAAACCCAGCTAGAAAGATTGGGTTAATTAAGGAATTGGGTTTTTTAGTAATGACTATTATATTCAAAACCTAGCCTACCCATGGAGATTCAAAAACTTTAAGCAACTAGTAATTAACCATTACGGGAAATTAGCATTCAGATGATCACATTCCTAAGGTCCAATCTGTAATTGCTTACTTCCCTTGTTAAGTATTCTTTGTAATAAATTGGTTACAAATTCCCCCCATTTGATATTAATAGTTGAAACTTCACGATTTATTATTATGTTACAAAACCTTTACTACTACAAACGATTAGAACACGTTTTTACTTCCTAATTGAATTATTTACCGTATCACTCCCTATGGGATTGACCCCAAGTCTTAGTTGGGTTTATACTTATTAGCAACTGCCTACACTTAGAATTGGATGAAGTGTAGTTGTCGTTATCATGGTTGTCACACCCCGAAATAGGGAGAGTAACTGGCACTCGATACCCTATAAGATCGAGTTACCCACTAAAACATACTAGCTAAACCAAACTGTGAGACAAAAAGTTTGGGCAGCACAACCTCTAAAAAGTGAAGCCTGGACCCTGAAGGTCATGACCTGAATGAGAATAAACCATACAAACAATGGTACACAAGCCGAAAAAAATAAAGATGTACTATCTAGCCGACGAGGCCACAACTAAAGACATACCTACTTACACACACATATATACATGCCAAAACTATTGGCTGGAGGTTGAAATATACAAAAAGAAACCCTAGAATATTGTGTCCATAATAGCCTCTATGAGTAACATAAGCATTGTCAGGACAAGGCCCCGACTATACCCAAAATGTACAACAAAAGTAAACATCCTCTGATAGCCCTTGGACAAGATGGAGCTTACCAACTCACAGTTGAACCTGAATCCTAGCGGGTGGGTCGATTAGAGTCCCTATCTGTACCTGCTCACATGAAAGAAAAAGCAGCGTCCCCAGGCAAAGGGACGTCAGTACGAATAAAGATGTACTGATATGTAAAGAAAAAAGTAGAATCATAAATATTTTCTGTAAAAGGGTAATAAAAATACCACCTGAAACTCAAACTCAAACTCAAATAATCTCCATGTCTGACATTTGACCCCCTACTATTGAAATAGGCATGGTATGCTCGTATAATCGTTTGTCGTGAATACATATATATATATTAATGCAAATGCATGACATACCCAACCAAATGCTAGCAATGGTGCTGCCTTTCGGTAGTGAACCAACATCATATTCGCCAACTTGTGGCCATCTGTGTCTCATACGTATAAATATAGGCAATAGGCCCCATACCTCCCGATTATAGCTCAAGAGTGGAATCCATAGAATGTCATGGATTTACAACACCTATATGTTAATGTTATCATGTTTCCAATATTGGCCTGTTTGTAGTCCTGTTCTCATAACCCCATAATAACTTTCGTATATTATATAACAATTCCGTGGAACCCCATATGTTCTTCCAAATAAGCTTGAATAGTTGACTCGAATTTTAAAAAGATAACCTAACCTTGCAGATATTGATAACAAGTTTAAGGTGATTTACTTAGTTCCTAGATAATTTATAAAAGCAGTATTTCAAAAACCAAGTGTTTTAATAGTTTAAACATTTAAGTTATATTAGAGAGTTTTGAAGATCGTGAGTTACTTTAAAGTTTTTTCATAATAACTTTAGTGGGGAAAGAGGGCTGGTTACAAGTGATAAGGGTCTCCCGTGATATTTTAAGTCACATTACTCAAAAAAAGAATAAGAATTCATACATGCGGACATATAATCAAGGAAACCGATAAAATGACAAGTAGATGTCGAATACTCTATTTATCCGAACGAGTGGAATATCAAAATAACAGAATCATGAAAATAATCCAACTGAGATCCCAATGCCTTTCACTGAAGGTCTTTCTAGCAAGAGAGTAGCAAAATATCACATTAGGCGTTTTAGGAATTTCCGAGGAGTGGTGCTAAAATGTGGGACGTAGATTAGCCTTAACATACCTTTCCAATGAATGCTCGAATTGCCATAGCTTCTCCATGAAAGTTGTTCCTTACGTCCTTAGCTTCACAAACACTATATATACAGAGCTGGTACGCACCTATAAACAATTCATAATTGATCTTAAATCGACAGATTTGCCAAATGGCCTCAACTTGACGAAACATCCATAGAACTTCATAAAAACAATCATAAAGAGATCCAAGATGATTACCTTAGTTAACGAAGTGTAAACCTTAAAGAAACACCAATAATTACAAATTTATATCTTCAAAATCTTGCTCCAAATGCAGCTAATAGAAGAAGAAAACGATTGCCATGTGTAGAGATCACGTTTCTAGGCACAGGGGAACCTTTAATAGTAGAAATCGTCAAAAACTAACCTTCATCATGCAACTACATAGGAACCCTCTCTTAAACTTTCTTTCTGGTTTGGAAGTGAAAAGAAATGTTTTTATGTCTTAAAACATTGAGTAAGCCGACATAGCTCGTTACCATCTAGAAGAGTTAGGATAGGTGCAGTGGTAAGCCTTTTTTTTAGTTCCTGAAAGCTCTATTCACATGCCTCGGTCCATTGAAACTTAGTTGCCTTATGTGTCAATTTTGTCAGTGGTGCAGAGATAGAAGAGAATCCCTCCACAAACCTTCGGTAATACCTTACCAAGCCTAAAAAGTTGCAAACCTCCATTGGATTCAAGGGCCTCGACCAAGTCATCACTGCTTCAATCTTTTGTCTATCAACCTTAATATTCTAACTTGTAATAACATGACCAAGAAAAATGACAGAAGTAAGGTAAACATCACATTTAGAGAATTTAGCATATAACTTGCAATCTTGGAGAGTCTGCAATACAGCTCACAAGTGGCCTGCATGCTCAGCTTCCAATCGTGAATATATAAGAATGTCATCAATAAACACAATCACAAATTCATCCAAGAATGGTTTGAAGACCCGATTCATAAGATCCATAGAGGCTGCTCGGTTATTTGTAAGCCTGAAAAACATGACAAGGAATTCAAAATGGCCATACCTCCTCCTAAATGTTGTTTTTGGGATATCAACTTCCCTGACTCGCAGCTGATGGTAACCAGACCGCAAGTCAATTTTGGAAAAGTATTTGACACCTTGTAACTGATCGAATAAGTCATCAATCCGTGGAAGAGGATATTTATTTTTTATAGTGACTTTCTTTAGTTGTCTATAGTCAATACACATCCGTAAGGATCCATCTTTCTTTCGAACAAAGAGCACTGGGGCACCCCATGGGGAAGTACTTTGCCTGATAAAGCCTTTATCGAGCAAGTCCTTCAGTTGTTCCTTCAATTCTCTTAGCTTTGCAGGTGCCATTCTATAGGGAGAAATCGATATAGGTTGCATATCAGGAAGCAAGTCTATAGAAAAATCAATTACCCTTTCTAGGGGAATTCTTGGAAGATCATCAGGGAATACCACTGGAAATTCATTCACGATAGGAATTGACTGAAGAGTCATGGACTCCTTATCAGTATCCTTTACATGAACCATATGGTATATACAACCTTTAGCAATCAACTTTCGAGCCCAAAGGTATGAAATAAACATACCCTTAGGTGTGGATGCATTACCCTTCCACTCAAGGACTGGCTCACCTGGAAAGTAAAATCTTACTATCTTTGCACGACAATCAATATTAGCATAACAAGCTGCCAACCAATCTATACCCATGATAATATCAAAATCTAGCATAATCAACTCAACTAATCAGTGGGGGTTGGACGATCATTAATTAAAATCGTGCAACCTCGATAGACACGACTAGCTAAAATAGAGTCGCCAACCAGTGTAGACACCTCAACTGGTTGTGGCAACAACTCAAATTTCATGTCAATCTTACTAGTAATAAATAGAGTAATATATGAAAATGTAGAGCCAGGGTCAATCAATTCGTAAACATCTTGAG
This sequence comes from Solanum acaule, assembly GCA_036250505.1. NCBI lineage: Eukaryota > Viridiplantae > Streptophyta > Magnoliopsida > Solanales > Solanaceae > Solanum > Solanum acaule. Next base: position 48,450 of record JAJOOR010000744.1, read on the forward strand.
AAGATATCGTCAATATACCTGTAACAACATCAGGGGATGCTTCTGAATCCTGTCATCCTATGAGTGCATAAAAGCGGTTCTGGCCACCGCTCGAACCTGCATCTCTTTCACCTCTCCCTCTACCACGACCCTGAGTAGAATGTGGTCCTACCATGGGGCACAAACTGAGGGTGACGATGCTGCTATGGATCCCTAAGGCTGAGCTAGATCACCTCTGCTCAACCTCGGGCACCGACTAATAAAATGTCTTATCTGCCCATAATGATAACATGCACCTGAACCCTGTCTACACTGTCCAGTGTGCGGCTTACCACACTGTGTACAATGAGGAGTGGGATGTCTTATCTGTACAAAACGATCCCGTTGACGACCTTCAGGCTGGACTGAGCTCTAACCTGGTCCTGACTGACTATAACGATCAAACCACGGTCCCTGCACCTATGGTGAGACACTTCCCACTGGCTGAGGTGGATATCGATAGAATGGGGTCCTAAAATTACTATGTGGCTCCCTATAAGACCCCATAGTATGGGCCCTCTTACTCTGCTTCTTATCCTTGCGGGTATCATGAATCCGTTGAGAAAGCTCCTCTGTAGTCTGAGCGAAAGCATGTATGCGGGAAATATCTACATCACTTGATAGGGATGCTACCCTACAATCTCTTATCAAATGATCTGCCAAACCATCAACATAACGATGAACTCTGGCTCTCATGTTACGTACGATATCTGGTGCATATCTTGCCAAAGAATTAAACCTGTGGCTATAATCCCTCACACTCATGGTTCATTGCTTCAGATTGATAAACTGGTCAAGACGGGCCTCTCGAACTTCCCGTGGAAAATAGTGGGCAAGGAAAGCCTCAAAGAAGTACTTCCACTCTGCTGGCGGAGCATCAGGTCCTCTAGATCTCTCCCATGCCTCATACCAAAGAATGGCTACATCACGTAGCCGAAAAGTAGCCAACTCCACATCTTCTGTGAAGGAGGCATGAATCACCCTCAATACTCTATATATATGGTCTATAAAGTCCTGGGGATCCTTAACATGATTAGATCTTGTAAATAACGGAGGGGCCAAATGAAGAAACTCTCGTACCTTCAAACATTCTAACCGGTCTCTTTGAGTATTTATTCCTGACTCCAGTTGTCGCTCATAAATAGAAACCATCCTAGTCAACAACTGAACTGCCTCTCTCATCCCCTACTCACCAGTCTCTGGTGGAGGCACAATAGGTACGGGAGGTCTTGTGTCCCTAGCTTCCTCAGGTACCAATGGAACTGGTGAGGCTTGGGGTACTACATCTCCTCAGGCTTCAACAGGTATCGAGGAGGCTGGTACTAAGATTCACCATGTGCCTCCAAGGGATATCTAGCCGTTTGACCCGGTGGAGAATGGCTAGTACCTTTCCTTGGATCCATACCCATCTCTTGATTTGCCATACCCGGAGCAAGGGTAGCCTGTTAGATAAGAAACATAAAGTACGATTTAGATCTCAAATGTTCTTATACTTTTGCACTATAACAAGATATGTCAGTTTAATGAAATGTAACCATTACAAAATGCCATGTAGCCTCTTGATTATAAGTGTGGTGCACAACACACCCATAAACAAGACTCTATTAGACACGACTTGTAGACCCTCCCCGGGATAAGACCGAAATAGGGGGAGTAACTGGTACTCGATACCCTATAAGATCAAGTTACCCACTAAAATATACTAGATAAACCAAACTGTGAGACAAAAAGATTAGGCAGCACAACCTCTAAAAAGTGAAGCCTGGACCCTAAAGGTCATGACCTGAATGAGAATAAACCATACAAACAATGGTAGATAAGCCAAAAAAATAAAGATGCACTATCTAGCCGACGAGGCCACAACCGAAGTCATACCTACTTACACACACATGCATATATATATATATATATATTTATATATACATGCCAAAACTATTGGTTGGAGGTTGAAACATACAAAAAGAAAGCCCAGAATATTGATAACAAGTTTATGGTAATTTACTTAGTTCCTAACTTGGTTCCTAGATAATTTATAAAAGAAGTATTTCAAATACAAAGTGTTTTAATAGTTTGAACATTTAAGTTATATTAGAGAGTTTTGAATATCGTGAGTTACTTTACAGTTTTTTCATAATAACTTTAGTAGGGAAAGAGGGCTGGTTACAAGTGATAAGGGTCTCCCGTGATATTTTAAGTCACATTACTCAAAAAAACAATAAGAATTCATACATGCGGACATATAATCAAGGAAACCGATAAAATGACATGTAGATGTCAAATACTCTATTTATCCGAACGAGTGGAATATCAAAATAACAGAATCATGAAAATAATCCAGCTGAGATCCCAATGCCTTTCACTGAAGGTCTTTCTAGCAAGAGAATAGCAAAATATCACATTAGGCGTTTTAGGAATTTCCGAGGAGTGGTGCTAAAATGAGGGACGTAGATTAGCCTTAACATACCTTTCCAATGAACGCTCGAATTGCCATAACTTCTTCATGAAAATTGTTCCTTACGTCCTTAGCTTCACAAACACTATATACAGAGCTGGTACGCACCTATAAACAATTCATAATTGATCTTAAATCGGTAGATTTGCCAAATGGCCTCAACTTGACGAAACTTCATAAAAACAATCATAAAAGAGACCCAAGATGATTACCTTAGTTAAACAAGTGTAAACCTTGAATAAATACCAATAACTACAAATTTATATCTTCAAAAACTAGCTCCAAACGCAGCTAATAGAATGGGAAAATGATTGCCACGTGTAGAGAACACGTTTCTACGCATGGGGGCGACCTTTAATGGTAGAAATCGTCAAAAACTAACCTTCATCATGCAAAAATTCCATAGGAACCCTCTCTTAAGCTTTCTTTCTGGTTTGGAAGTGAAAAGAAATGTTTTTATAACTTAAAACGTTGAGTAAGCCGACATACCACATTTTTGACTCGACCCGGATCCGTCCCGGATTCTGCCCCTGCAGTCTGTAGTAAAACCGTCATAACATTTTACTCCAATGTCGGTTCGATACGGGGTTTTGTGCGTTGCAAACTAGACTCGTAGGCCTTCGATTTAATGGGTGATAGGCCTTCTAACTCCTTATATATTCGGAGAAAACATCCAAGACATTTGACCCAAAGTTAAGAAAATATTATTAGTGAAACTTCGATAACTTTTGCCGACCTTAGTTTCGGTAATTTTCTTGACTTCGAAACTTAACATACGACCCTTGTGATATTATATTTCCTCATAAAACACTATTCGTATAATGGTTTAAACTCATAGGCTTATTCACAAGGTATGGGATAATTTAAACCTTTCAAACGGGCGAAGTTCTACCCGAGCCATTTCTTTAATCATGAACTTTGTTTGAGGGGTCCCTTTGACCTAAAAATTTAGTTTAGTTCCTTGATATTGCCACCTATTTGCAATACTAATCTCCAATGTACGATACAAGGTCATATACATCTCATATAACCATGCCATACTACGCCACATATATTATGCAAGAATAGAGAAAAAGTACGAATCTTACAATGGTGCCTCTCGGTTTTGTGATCCTGGGCTCGCTTAAGAAACCTCCTCTTGAGAGGCAAGGACTCCGCTTTGTAAAGCTAGCTAGTGAGACGGAATCTGCTTTAGCGGCCCTAGCTTCTCTTTTGCAGCTAGGGCTTCACTTTAGCGATCTTGACCACCTTGGGCTCTATCGATTAAGCATCCCTAGCTTTACTTTTGCAACTTTTTCTTTAGAGGTCGGGGATTTCTAAAGTGAGGACGACCATTTATTGGTGTGTCACTTTAGGGATGTTAGTGGTCGATTTTGTGGCTCTTGTATTCATCTTAAAATATTGATACGCAATCGGCTTCCCTAGGAATTCTCAAATTGCAATTATTCTCCCAATATAGCTAAAAATTGTGTGATTCAACGTCTGTTGTGATTAGGAAGGATGAGACTATACATTTGAGTGTTTGAGGGGGGGGGGGGGGATTGGGTATTCTTCACTTGAGGAATATTTTTGGTTTTGTGGGTCGTCATTGTCGCTCTTGTTTTTTACTACAAATTATGTGCATGTGCTGATTTCTGTTGTTCTGAACCTTGAATGTACGAGCATGTAAGGGGAATTCTAAAGCACAAACATAAGCTTGAACTGATGGAAAAGAAACATACTTACCTCTTCTCAACTCAACTCAACTCGACCCAAGTTAATGAAACATAGTTCAACTCAACTCAGAGAAAATAGGGCTCAACTCAATAATAAGATACTCAACTCAAGATAAAGCAACATTTAAAATTGTAATATTTGAAAAACTTTTAAAACAACAGAAAACAACTCAATGTATTGAAGAATACAATAATAACTCAGCTTTTATATATAAAAATACAATATAACTCTGTGGGAGATTCTCTAACCAAAAACCATCACTATGAGCTGTGTGATGATGCAACGTCTAGCACGCGCTGCCAGAACTTTCCTATACTTTGATGGGGTATAGAACCTACTACTAAGTGGATCCACTAGTCTATGCTAAAAAACATAGGAATCATCTAAAAAGTATGACCATTTCTACCCACGTTGACTACATGGTTTATGGGGGCTGTGAGTTGTATGAACTCTCCCCTATATTAGTGCTCAATACTATTCCCCAAGTATACTAGCTCATATGTTTAAAAACATAATTCTTTCTGTGTTTTGAGATTATTACTCAATTCTCTTAAAAGTGATGGTACTCAAACTGCTCAAAACTCTTGGGAATAAGGAAAATGAACTCAGCTCTACTCTTCCTCAACTCAGTACTCAAGTCTTTAAAAAAATTGTAAAAGACTTCTTAAAATAGGGTTCATGCCGAATTATGGACGTTTATGACTCAATTCAAGGTTTTCAATAACCATGCATAGAACTCAATACTTGGAACTCAGCAACACTAGAGCTCAAGGAGTCAATGATACTACCCATCTGAAGTATGCTCGACTCGGAGGGTTCATGTGGAATTATGGGCATGAACTACTCAACTCAAGGACTCAATGATACTTCTCATCTCAAGACTGCTCGACTCATAGGTTTAATGCGAAATTATGGGCATGAACTACTCAACTCAAGGACCTTCATGGGTAACATGTAGTATCCCCATGATTAGGAATATAATCCCAAAATGATTAGGAACTCAATACTCAAGACTTGGAACTTGAAGATACTACTCCTCTAAAAGATACTCAATTTATGGAGTTCATGCAAAATTATGGGCATGAACGACTCAACTCAAGGGTCTACATAACAATATGGAACTCATGTATACTACTCTTCTCAGTCTCATACTTACTTCCTCATAGCTTAACTCAAATCGGTAGTTTATCTCAAAGGATTCACAGTTGAACTCAAAGGCTTTCTTGAACTCTACTCTTAACTCTTTCTTGATTTTGAATTATGAATTCAAGAGTTATGATTCATGATATGAAGTATCTCGATGATAGTGTAGACTCATGAATACATTTTCCTCATTCTTATACCCACTTACTTGAGTCTTGAAACAAGTTATTAGAAATTGTAGAAGACTCCTCAAAAGACTCAAAGGGACTTTCTCAAAAGACTCAAAATAACTCTCAAGACTTGACTCTTAAGTCTACCTTGAATTTGAATTATGAATTCAAGGTTATGATTTATGATAGGAAGGATATCATTATGATTAAATGAGTTTTAGATAGTTAATAGTGAGAAATGGTTAAAAAACACTATTTGGGGAGCAAGTCCGCGACATAGAGATGAATTATAATGTATGGTCGTGAAATAATTTTTGAAATAGTAGAGTCCGTGTTCTCTCCGCGATGCGGAGAAGGAAATTTCACTTCTGAGGAACAGGTCCGCAACTCCGTGTTGCAGACCTGATACCTTATTTTCTGCCCGATCTTTTCTTACTCATTTTTCAACCCTAATTCTCCTAGAATCGAATGGTTTCTTTCCCAATCACTTATATTCGATTACGGAACTTATGTACACGATAATCTACTCCAAACCACCCTCAATTCACTAACTTTTATCTCAAGAACTCATCAAACCCATCCTAATTCAAGAACGGAAACAATACTTTCAAGAAACAAATCAAGAACTCAAATTCTTCAACTTTAAGAATGAAACTTCTCTGAAAAAAACATGATTGGCGTGTGGGGTAAAGAACCCAACACTATGAGAAACTCACATACCTCAAAGAACTAGGTTCTTGGCGAAATCTTAAAATTCTTGAACGAACACTTGAAACTTTGAACTTTTTCTCCTCTTGAATCTTCTCTCTTAGACCCTAAATGCTTTTGATGATGAATGAAACTGATTCTAATCAGTTTAGACCCTTAATTGGGTGTAATTTGCGTTTAGAATAAGTGGGGGTAAGGAAAAGACTAAAATACCCTTCATATTTTCGGGTAACTTTCCTTAAATGGACAACCTGACTTAAAAAGGGAATATCTCCCTCATATGAGCTAGAAAATTAGCAAACTCGGTGGTGTTGGAAAGAGGACTCAAAGATCTTTCATTTGATATCTTATGGGTCTCCTAACTCATCTTCTACCGAAAGTTATGGTCGTTTGAAGTTGACCCAAAACTTAATAGAACTAAGGAACAACTTGAATGAATTCTCTTAAATTCTTTTTGGACTCAAGGTGCTATATCTAGTGACCTGACCTTAATAATGAAGAAATTTTAAATTTTTTGGTAAAATCCTACTCACAACGAAGAATGGTTCGAGTCTTAGTTCAAAATTTTTCTACGGTGTTACACCTTTGTTTTCTATAAATAGAGAGATTTCCTCTCATTCTAAAACAATGAAAATTCTGAACTACTTCTTCGTCTTCTACACAATTAAATATTCATGTACTTTTCTCCTGTTGAGTGGCTCACTGACACCATTGTTTTTGTATCAATACGCTGGTGAGTAGAGTCATTCTATCCTGTGAGAATCTATTCCTTTAAACACAAGGTACTAGAGGGGAATAATTTTCATAAGAGAGACATTGTGCAATCAGTGGGCTCGAATTTTTCCTTTATGTTTCATTCTATTGTTATAGATCCTGGTATGTTTTTTTATAGTCACTAATTTATGCTTATGTTATTAAGAATAAATGATAAGATTTTATAATTTTCATTTTCCTTTACATTATTAATTTTTGTTACTACGTATTCTTGTATGTAAGATAATATAGTGTTTTAATTTTAATCACTAATAGGTTTTAAGTATTATTTTCTAAATTCTGTGATATTAAATTACCACGCGAGGCGCGGGTAATTTTACTAGTTGATAAATAAAATCATTCTTTTGGCTTGAGCATAGAAAAATAAAATCCTGATGATTCTCTAAATTATGGGAAAAGATATTCAGAAGCATATATCTACATCACCAGAGAAATTGTTAACAAAACCAAATGAATTTAGACTACATCATGTTAACTTCATATATTAGAACATTACATACTCATGTATATATTAAGCAAAAAAATAATTATTATATCATTAAAATTATTTTCCTCAAGTACTTGAGGTTATGGAATATACCTTCTTAGGATAGAATGATTTACTTCATCAGAATAGTGGTATATCATATTCCGTTAAACTTCTAACTCACTCCAAGATAATAAACCACAAAAAAAAAATTAAAAAGCAAGGAGAAAAAGAGTAGAAGATTAAAAAAATTGTGGTTATATTTATAGTCAACAAAGGGTAGTATGAACAAGTGTTTTTTGTGTCTGATCTAAAAAGTCATGACCTTTTCGAGAAGCCACAACCCTTTGGAAAAGTCACAACTTACTAAAAAAGTCACAACTCTTTGGAAAAGTCACAACTCATCGAAAAATCACAACCCTTTGAAAAAAGTCACAACTTATCGAAAAAGTCACAACTCATCAAAAAAGTCACAACCTATGTTAGGGATATTATAGTAGTTTAACATTCAAGTTATATATATATATAAACACACATTATGTAACGACCTGATTTTCGTCATTAGGGAAAAGCCAATGAAGAAAGAATTGGGGTTAGAAAACTTTTTCGTAGTAACTTGGAATTTCCCAACCTAGTCCAGATTTGAACGAAATTGGACTCATTAAGGTGTAGGGAAATCTGGTAATTAATGAGAGATCTAATTATGATTTGGACCACATGAGTAGATAGCTAAGACGTTAAGGAACTCGTATGACTTTACGAAATCGAATTTGGGTGAGTAAAACATCCGAAAATGATCTTAGCATGAACATGTAACATTCTGTCTTTGTGTAAGCCGCCAGAGCAGGATTGGAGCCGCAAGAGTGGGGCCGCAGTAGCGGGATGGGTCCGCCGTGGCGGACCAGACGTGACTTAAAGTCGTTAATATACCCCTAAATGACCTTATTTGGCACTTTTCGATTTTTAGAGCTAAGGAGATGACCCCAGGCGACTTCTTGACCATTTTTCACCATTCTTGAGGCTAAAGGTAAGGTTTTAACTCCCCGAATCCGTTTTTAGATCCGTAGAACGTAATCTAGTGGGTAATTATCGATGGGGGAGGGTTTTGATCTAGAATTTATGGTGGAAAAAGCCCTAAATTGGGTATTAGGATCTTGGGTTTGGTCTAGGGTTATTGGGTTTGTTATAATCCGGATAATTAGACCTTTGATTGTTGATCCTTGCATATAAATTGTTGTTTGTAGACCTAGAACAAGCGGAAAGAATCCGAAAAGGGAAGATTCAAGTGTCTTAGGGGATTCAAGCTTGGATTCGAGGTAGGTGATGGTTGTGATTCTATGATTGTGTGATGTATGCTTTTTCTTGCTTCATTTTGATACGTGTATATGAATGAATGTTGCAATGTTGATCACATTTGTCGTAAATGAGATAGATAATTGATGAATGCCATGAAATCATGACTTAAATGTATGATCTTGATGATATAGTTGTGATTGTGATTGTGGTGTGTGAATGGGATCGGTTGCCACGTTCCGTCATAACTAACTTAGATCGGTTGCCACGTTCCGACATAACTATGGGATCTATTGCCATGTTTCGGCATAAATATGGGATCGGTTGCCACGTTCCGGCATGCTAACTGTTTGGGTTTGGGTTTCATGAGAGGACTAATGAGTTGTTATATATTGAATTATTGTTGTGAACATGATCATGAACGATGACTTATGACTTCTCAAGGAGTTCTACTTAGTGTGAGTGGGGGTATGGGACTTCATTAATCTATTTCACAAGTGGACTTTAAGAGTGGTTGTGGTGTGGCTATCTTATTGAAGCATGTGAAATTGTACGTTGCTCGTAAATGATAATTGATATTGTATATGTTGGGTGTATGCATATTTATGATGTTGTAATGACTTACATACGTTTCACTTAATGGGATAGCCGCGTGATCCTACCAGTACATGGTGGTTGTGTACTGATACTGCACTTGCTCTTATTTTTGTTGAGTACAGGGCATCTTCCGGTGGCTATTAATGTACCTCAACTATGTGACTATTGAGCGTGACCGGATTCACGAGTGATCCAGTTCTTTCAGGCTTCCATGGATCTCTCTTGTTTAAGTCCACTCTTTTGGACTCGGACTATTGGTTAAGTTGTGGTTTAGTTTCGGGGTTGTACCCCTTGTTCATAGACTTGTCGTTAGTAGAGTTTTGGTACATTGATTTTCAGGTTCTAGACCTTATTCTTCCACAATAGTAGTTTAAATTGTTTAGTTGGGCTGTAGTAATGGTTCTCCCATCGGAGAGTTAGTGTGGGTGCCACTCACGGCGGTCTGGGTCGTGACACATTGTATTTAGACTATATTTATTTGCATCCGACCTCTTATGTCTTGAATATGGGATGAAGTTGAGTTTTTATTTTTTGTTGGGCCGTCTCTATAGCGAAGGTCTTTTGCTTTACTGGGCTTGATAATAGAGAGACCTCTTTGCTACAGTGATGAGCGTTGACCAACTTGTTGATTTGACAGTCAACATTTTTAAGCAAAACATTAATATTTTCAAAAATCCCTATTTTTTAACACACTATTTCAATAAAGACAGAATGAGTTGTTACAATGTTAATTAATAAAAAGTCTTACACAAGTATTACATTGTGAGGGAAAAAACAAAACTTTTCATCTAGACTCTTGCTCATTTGAATACTCCCCTTTATCAATTTTTTTATTAGTCGTTTGCTATAATATTTTATTTATTTATTTGTCTTCTTTTGTCAATAGTTTAAAATAATTTATTAATTAAAAGTTATTTGAACTCCTGAACTTGTTATGATTATCACCTATAAATTAGTTTAAGTTCTTTGTGAGATAGGTTTTAAAATCTAAATTTGAATTATTTTTTAACAAACACTTGCCTTCTGTACAACAAGAATTAGGCATGTTCACTTACATCCCAAAGTCCTTTAAGAAATTTGAAAACCTCTTAAATTATAAGATGCAGGAGGTCAACATGCTTGCCTGGCAATTGGAAGGTAATCTAGTAATTTATTAGGGCATCTCAAACCTTATCCTCTATTTTACTCTCTAAATATAGAGTTTTCTATTTTTTCAGAAAACCAACTCCAACTCAATCTTATTTTACTCTATAAAAAAAGATATTTTCCTCTCTCCTCAATATTATATTATTAGTTCTATTTCATTCTTATTTTCTTATTTCATAATATAATTTCCTTTTTTATTCAAATAACCACTTTATATAATATTCATGTAGTAAAAAATTATATTTTTAAAATTTTTATTTAATATAAAATTATATTCTATTCTAAATTTCTAAATAAAATAAATTGAAAGCAAATTTTTCTTCTCTTATATAGAAGAGACAGTTTCAAAATTTCAACATGGCTGCTTAGTTGCCAATAAAATGTTAACTGAGGGCAATTTAGACTTTGACTATATTAGATTATTATGTGTTTATTCTAATCTGCCACGTTTACATATTGCAGTTTAGGTTTGCCACGTATCTATCTTCTCAATTGTTCTTCATTGAACAACATATTCTCACTTTGATTTTGCATTCATTCTTTGTGGCTCTTTCCTCTCTATTGAATCTAACCGTATTTTGTTGTTCTCTTTTAGTTTTCGTTATGTTCTCTTTATCTCCTACTTATTAATTTGTGTGTTTTGTTGTTTTAATTCTTTTATAAATTTGTCGTTCTCTCCAATTTATGTATGGATTTTTTTCCTTTCCTCCGCAACTCTTAATCTCAAGAAAAGAAATATTAACTTAGTTTAATTTGCAGGGAACAAATTTTTCCGCATTTTAGGTTAGTTTTATGCTAATTTTGCTTTTTTTTGTTTTGTTTTCATGTTTTTCCCTGATATTATTCTTTACTTATGTTAACTTTTTTGTTTCTGTTTCTTTTTGTTCTTCTTTGTTTATTTTTATAACATCCACAATGATCTCAATTTATTTCACGCTTTCCCATGATATTATTATTCTCAATTTTTTGGGAAAGAAGAATACTTCCATAGTTATTGTTTGTTAAATTTTCTGTACTTATTTATTCTCTCTTTCTATATCTAGTGTATGATTTTTTTTTATCTATTGTATGATTAGTTTCTATCTATCCATGTTATTCAAGATTGAGTATTTAGTCTCCAAGAATAAAGTGTTATGACTTTTTTTTCATCTTCACTATGGATGTGTTTGAAAGAGCTTTCTTTTGTTGACTGTGCTTAAAAAATAAAAAAACCTGTGAAATAAAAGAAATTAATCCGAATATTCATTATGGTCGTTTTAGACTAATTGTTTGTAATCATACACTAACTGCATTTATTTCAAGCCATAATTTGATGGAGTTTTCAATTTAGAGGGATAAGAAACAATCATCTCAAGGCACATAACAACCTACAAGCAACACGTGGTTGGTGTCAAAGGTTCCTAAATATTAATCTATATATAATTATATATAAATGATGAGCTCATGCTTTCTTAAAAGAAAAAAAAGGAAATATTCAACTATAAACCCCAAGAAATAACTTGCCTTTAAAGCTTATTATTTTATCAGCCAAAAATATTGATTGAGATGATCAGTATAATGCTTCATATAATTGGTTTAACGCATTAAAGTGATTGTTTATACATGCCAGACTGCTCGATTCTATTTTTGCTTTAATTGAGGTACAACTTGATGCGAGATGTGAATGAAACGACTAAATTGTTAATAGAAAGAAAATTAGTTGTAAATATTTGAGCTCAGGCCTCTATTATTCTTATGTTTGCTTTCCTGATAACGTGGGTATACACGTGTCATCCCGACGTGTACACTTCTACAACTAAAGTATTTGTTGTTGCTTTGCTATTTGCTTTCATTTGTTCACTATCAAGTTCCCTCGTTCCATTTTCAGCTTTCTATAAGTTAATAATCTACATCTTGTTGTTTAATTAATTTTCTAATTGTTCTTACTGGTAAAGTGTCACGACCCAGACCGTTGTGATTGGTACCCACACTAACCCTCCGGTGGGAGAACCATTACTACAACCCAAACTTAACAAACTCAACCAAAACTAGAGCATTTAAAGATACGGAAGCAAGTTTAAATGCTAAGGAAAAGAAATACGTAGTTCCCATAAACTCCAAACAAAAGTCTAATAAAAAAAATGCGGAATAATACCTAGAACCTGAAAGTCAATGTACCAAAACATCTAAAGTTCAACAAGTCTAAACAAGAAGGGGTACAACCCCAAACTAACACACGAATAACTAACTAGGAAGTCTATGTCCGAAATGGGGACATAAACGAAAAGAGAATTCATGGCAGCCCGAAAGAACTAGTTCACCCTTGAATTCGAACGATCACTGATCTTCTAAGCGAGGTCTGTCAATAGCTGCCTAATAAGCCCTGTACTCAACAAAGAAAGAGAAAGTGCAGCATCTATACACAACCACAGTGTACTGGTAGGAGCACACGACTATCCCAATAAGTGCAACATACATAAGCCATTACAACATAGTCATAACATGCATACACCTAACATATACAATATCGACAACATTAAGAACAACAGAGCATTTCGCAATTCTCAAATATATAGTTATGTCAAATCCATGGTCCTCTCATGGAACCCAAAACCAAAATGTTAATGTACCGATTCGTGGTACCCAATCTAATGTTTATGCTAGAACGTTGCAACTGATCCTATATTTATGCCGGAACGTGGCAACCGATCCAAGTTAGTGTGTCCGAACGCAACACCCGATCCATTCAACAAGCCACAATCACAATCACAAGTATATTCTCATAATCGTACAGTCAACTCATGATTTCATGGCAACAATTATTCAATCATCCTCATCTAAGAGTAATGTGATCAATAATGCAACATTCGCATACATACATGTATTATAATGAAGCAATAACAAACATATATCATACAATCATGAAATCACAGCCATCACCTACCTCGTACAAAACTTAAATCCCCTAAGAAACTTGATTCTTACCTTTCCAGATTCTTTCTGCTTGTTCTTCGTGTACAAACAGTCATAATAATACAAGGATCAATAAACAAGACCCGATTAACTGGATTCTAATCAATAATATCAACCCTAGATCAAACCCTTGATCCCTATACCCAGATTAGGGATTTTTCCACTATAATTTCCAGATCAAAACCCTCCCCCCATCGATAATAACCCACTAGATTATATTCTACGGATCGAAAAATGGAATCGGGGAGTTAAAACCTTACCTTTAGCCTTAAGAATGGTGGAAAACTGTCAAGAAAGCACCTGGGGTCGTCTCCTAGCACTCAAAGTCGAAACTTGCAGAATAAAATGATTTTGAGGTTTATTTCCGACTTAAATCATGACTGTCCCGCCATAGCGGTCCTCAGCCTGCCACTGCGGCTTGCACGGAACCAGTGAGTCCATTTAAGAATTCCAAACTCCCATTTCACAACACACCTTCATCTCATGACACTCAGAAAATACCCGTTCATGTTAAGATCAATTTCGGGAGTTCTACTAGCCCGAATTCAATTCCGTAAAGTCGTACGGGTTCCTTAACGCCTTAGCTATCTACTCATGTGATCAAAATCATAATTAAATCATCCAATTATTACCAGATTTCCCTAGACCTTAGTGACTCTGAATTCATCCAAATCTGGACTAGGTTGAGAAATCTAAAGTTACTACGAAAAAGTTTTTTGGCCCAAAATTTTTTCCCGTTGGATTTTCTAAAACAACGGGAAAAGGTCACCAATTTACACATCAATCGTTCCCGAGTGACAAACTTAGGAGAAGTAGGCTAACGAAAGAATGGAGTAGTACCTGAATCGACGAACAACCGGGGATACTTGTCTCGCATGTCCTTCTAGGTTTCCCAAGTATCTTCCTCAACTAGACGATGCTTCCATTGAACTTTCACGGACTTAATCTCCTTGGTCCTCCGCATACGCACATCACGATCAAGAATTGCAACAGGTTCCTCCTCATATTGGAAGTCTTTTTCTAACACAACTGAGTCCCATTTTATGATGTAATCCCTGTCACCATGATATCTCTTCAACATGGACACATGAAATACTAGATGAACTCCAAATAGATTAGGAGGTAAAGCCAATCTATAAGCCACTGGCCCTACACATTCAAGAACCTCAAAGGGACCAATGTATCATGGACTTAACTTGCCCTTCTTGCCAAATCTTATCACCCCTTTCATAGGTGATACCTTAAGAAGAACATTCTCACTAGTCTGAAATGCCATATCTCTTACTTTATGGTCTGCATACTTTTTCTGTCTACTCTAGGCTGCTAAAAGCTTAGCTTGAATACTCCTCACCTTATCTTGAGCATCCTTTACTAAATCAACCCCTAAAGATTTCACATCTCCAACCTCAAACCATCCTATGGCCGATCTACATCCCCTCCCATAAAGTGCCTTAAATGGTGCCATATCTATGCTGGAGTGGTAACTATTGTTATAGGAAAACTCACACAACAGTAAGAACTTATCTCAATGCCCTCCAAAATCAATCAAACATGCTCTCAACATGTCTTCTAACACTTGAATAGTCCTCTCTGACTACCCGTTCGTCTGTAGATGGAAAGCGGTACTAAAAGTGAGTTGTGTGCCCAATTCATCATGCAATTTCCTCCAAAACTTGGATGTGAATTGGGTACCACGATGTGAGATGATAGAGAGGGGCACCCCATGCAACCTCACTATCTATTTCACATACATCTTAGACAATTGTTCAGCATTATAATCTATTCTTACCGGAATAAAATGGGTTGACTTAGTCAATCTGTCAACCACTACCCAAATAGAATCAAATTTCCCCAAAGTCTTGGGAAGACCAACCGCGAAGTCCATAGCTATCCTTTCCCACTTCCATTCCGGAATTGGCATTCTTTGAAGCAAACCTTCTGGCCTTTGATGCTTATATTTTACTTGTTGGCAATTTGACACTTAGCCACAAACTCCGCTATATCCTTCTTCATGCTAGGCCACCAATAAATTTGCTTCAAATCTTGGTACATCTTGGTCACACCCAGATGAATGGAATATCGCGAACCATGAGATTCTGTCAACAATTTCTGAATCAAATCATCTATTCTAGGAACATAAATCCTTCCTTTAAAACTGTGCACACCTTCCGCATCAAGAGTGGTCTCTTGTGCCTTACCAATCACAGTCTTGTTTCTAAGCTCATTCAAATTTTCATCCTCAAGCTGTTTGGCCTTGATCTCCTCAATGAATGTAGCCCTAACCTCAATGCTAGCTAAAACCCCACCTCTTTCTGAGATGCCCAGCTACATGAATTTAGACTCCAAGGTCTGGATTTCCTTAGCCAAAGGTCGCTTAGTTACACTCAAGCGAGCTAAAATACCCATACTCACCGCTTTTCGACTCAAAGTGTCTGCCACCACATTAGCCTTACCCAGATGGTATTGAATGGTGAGATCATAATCCTTAAGTAACTTCATCCACCTTCTTTGTCTCATTCAGATCCTTTTGAGTGAAAACATGTTGCAAACTATGATGATTAGTAAACACCTCACACTTAATGCCATAGAGGTAATGTTGCCAGATCTTAAGAGTAAACACTACTGCTGCTAACTCCAAATCATGCTTTAGGTAATTCCTCTCATGCACCTCAACTGACGCGATGCATAAGCTATGACATTATTATCCTGCATCAACATAACACCCAAGCCAGAATGTGAAGTATCACAAAAAACAATAAAATCTTTACCTTCCACCGGTAATGCTAAAATATGTGCGGTGGTCAAAAGAGTCTTGAGCTTTTGAAAGCTCTCCTCACATTTTTCAGTTCATTCAAAAGGTCCTTTTTGGTCAAATTCGTCAAATGCGTGGCAATACAAGTAAAGTTTTTCACAAATCGATGATAGTAGCTAACGAGCCCCACAAAACTCCTAAATTCAGTCACAGAGCTAGGCCGAACCCAATTCTTAACCGCTTCAATGCTTTGGGGATCTACCATTACCCCTTCTTTTGAGACTACATGGCCTAAAAATGCAACCGAAGTCAACCAAAATTCACACTTAGTAAATTTTGCATACAACCTTGGTTTCCCAAGAACACCCAGAGCAATACGAAGATGGTCGGCATGCACTTCCTCAATTTTCGAATAAACCAAAATGTCATCAATTAAGACTATAACAAACGAATCAAGAAAATGTTTGAACACCCCATTTATCAAACTCATGAAAGCTGCATGCGCATTAGTCAAACCAAAAGACATAATTAGAAACTCAGAGTGCCCATAGCGGGTTCTAAACACCGTCTTGGGCACATCCTCAGGCCTAATCTTTAACTGATTGTAACCAAATCTTAGAGCAATCTTTGAGAAAACTGATGCACCTTGCAATTGGTCAAAAGGATCATCTATTCAACGCAATGGATACTTGTTCCAGATGGTGACCTTATTCAATTACCGGTAATCTATATACATCCTCATACTACCATCCTTTTTCTTAACAAACAGAACAGGAGCACCCTATGGTGAAGCACTAGGACGAATGAATCCTTTATCAAGAAGTTCTTGGATTTGAGACTTAAGCTCTCTTAATTCTGCCGGAGCCATGCGATATGGAGGGATAGAAATGGGGCAGGTACCATGTTCCAAATCAATGTAGAAATTTATATCTCTATCCGTAGGCATACCAGGAAAATTAGTAGGAAACACTTCTATAAATTCTGACGTCACATGGATAGACACATAAGATGGAGGCTCAACCTCAACAACTCGAACATGAGCCAAATAAGCCAAACAACCCTGCCCTACCAGTTTACTAGCCCGAATGGAGGATATGATCTTAGCTTGCTCAGGCTTGTACGCCCCATTCCACTCTAACTTTTCCCTTCCGGAAATTTCTAGAGTCACATACTTAGTATTACAATTAAGCACATCATAATAAGGGGACAACCAAGTCATGCCTAATATTATGTTATAGTCAGTCATATACAAAATCACCAAATCAACCCAAGTCTGAAAACCCATAAACAAGATAGGACAAGCACGATAAATATGGGTGACTATAACTGACTCTCCAACACAAATCATATCAAACTCTGTGGCAAATCGCATGGATACATAAGAATTAGTAGAACTCGGATCAAATAGCACATTAGCCATCCAGTCACATACAAGAATAGTACCTGTGTTCACTGCATGAGAAGACTACGCCTCGGTCTTGCCCGAAAAGGCATAACACTGAGCCCAGTCATCTTGACGGGAAACTTCCCTGCCTGGCTGCACTGCACCTCCGCCTGTATTACCATTTCCCCTACGTTCGCGGCCTCGCTGATTTCCTCCTCGCCCACCTTGTGGATGCCCTCGACCATTATTACCATTTCCCTTGGGTACCACTGCTCTAGACTACTGCTGCGCAGAATCTAACATGCACCGGTAGGGACAATCTTTCCTCATATGCCTAGGTTCTCCATAGTTATCGCAAGTACGATCAAAAGATGTCCTGCCGCCCGTCGAAGGTGCGACTCCCTGGCTATCCTGAATCAAATTCTGAGGTGGAGTTCCCGAGTAATTACCTGTAGAAGCAGGTATAGCAGATTTAATTTGCCGGGCTGCAAGTGTCGGTCTCCCCGAACCTCTGGCATAAGAACCTTGAAAGTTGCCTGAATTTTTGGATTTCTTAGCCAATGCCTTAGCCTGGCCGTCTCGCCTCACCCCTTCCACTTTCTTCACAAAATTTGTTACCTCATTGAAGCTTTTTCCTGCAGAGGTCATATGAACAGACAATACCTGCAACTCAGAATTTAGTCCCTTAACAAATAAGTGGATCATCTCTTCCTCAGTGGTCACCAATTGCGTAGCACATCTAAACAAAGCATGGAACTTTGCCTTATAAGCAGCCACATACATCCCACCTTGCTCCAAGGCCATGAACTCATCCTTCTTACGATCTCTCAATGTCCAAGGCACATACTTCTCCAAAAACAGAGCATGGAACTAGGTCTAAGTGAGTGGAGGTAAAACTGAAGATCTGCATTCCACATAGGCTTTCCACCACTGCTTAGCCTCACCTTAAAGCTGAAAGGTCAGAAACTCAACTCAATGCTGATGGACAATTCCCAACTTATACAGCCTCTCATAGCAATATAGGATGAACTCATAGGCATCCTCACTCTCAGCACCATGGAACACAGGCGGTTTCAACTTCAAGAACTTAGTCAGCATCTTATGCTCATTACCAGTCATAATAGGACCTAACAAAGGACGGAAGAAATCATCATTACCTACAGGTCCACCCACCTTGGGCGCAGTGATAGCAACAGGGGGATTGGCGGGAGCTTGAGTTACTTGAACAGAGGGAAGCACTCTAGGACCAACCAATCCTTTCCAAAATGACATAATATGTTGAGCTAACACTGGGTCTAAATGAGGAATACAAGTAGTCTCATCCATCACCTCTTCCACTTGCCCAACATTCTCCTCATTCTTAACTTTCACATTCTCTTCTACTTCTTCATGATGCGCAGGAGGGGCCTCATTTCTAGGAGCATTCTCAACCGGTATTCCATCCCTAGTAGGAGCTACCCTTCCTTGGCCTCTACCCCTAGCTCTTCCTCTACCCTTGCCTCGACCGCGACCTCTCGCTGCAGATTCCTCAGCTGGAGCATTGACGGGAGCTACGGGCCTGACGCTGTTGAACCTAGTATTAACCATCTGTGGACAGAAGAGTAAAGGAGGTTAGATACCAATTTGAATTGCCAGATACCAATTGGAATCAAGTTATAGCACGAACGGAGACAAGAGAAAATATAGAGATTTCCTAAAGTCCTATAGCCTCTCGAAGAAAAGTACAAACGTCTCCGTACCGTTCCGCAAGACTCTACCAATCTCATTTTTGTACTTCTAGATCAACGAACATAGACTCTGATACCAACTTTGTCACGACCCAGACTATCGTGATTGGCACCCATACTAACGCTCCGGTGGGAGAACCATTACTACAATCCAAACTTAACAAACTCAACCAAAACTAGAGCATTTATAGATACGAAAGCAGGTTTAAATGCTAAGGAGAAGAAATAGGGAGTTCCTATAAACTCCAAACAAAAGTCTAATAAAAATAATACAGAATAATACCTAGAAAATTCAATGTACAAAAACATCTAAAATTCAACAAGTCTTAACAAGAAGGGGTATAACCCCAAACTAACACACGAATAACTAACTGGGAAGTCTAAGTCCGAAATGGGGACATAAACAAAAAGAGAACTCATGGAAGCTCGAAAGAACTGGCTCACCCTTGAATTCGAATGATCACTAATCTTCTAAGTTGGGTTTGTCAATAGCCGCCTGAAGATGACCTGTACTCAACAAAGAAAGAGAAAGTGAAGCATCAGTACACAACCACAGTGTACTGGTAGGATCACGCGACTATCCCACTAAGTGTAACATACATAAACCATTACAACATAATAATAACATGCATATACCGAACATATACATTATCAACAACATTAAGAACAACGGAGCATTTCACAATTCTCAAATATACAGTTATGTCAAATCCATGGTCCTCTCATGGCACCCAAACCCAAACTGTTAGTGTACCGATTCGTGGTACCCAATCCAATGTTTATGCCAGAATGTGAAAACCTATCCCATATTTATGCCGGAACGTGGCAACCGATCCAAGTTAGTGTGTTAGAATGGCAACCATAATTCAATCATCGTCATTTACGAATAATGTGATCAATAATGCAACATTCACATACATATATGTATTATAATGGAGCAAGAACAAACATATATCACACAATCATGAAATCACAACCATCACCTACCTCGAAAAAAGCTTGAATCCCCTAAGAAACTTGATTCTTCCCTTTCCAGATTCTTTCCTCTTGTTCTTATTCTACAAACAATCATAATAATACAAGGATCAATAAACAAGACCCGATTACCTAGATTCTAATCAATAATATCAACCCTAGATCAAATCCTTGAACCCCATACCCAGATTAGGGATTTTTCCACCATAATTTCCAGATCAAAACCCTCCCCCATCCCTCTCAAAATGCTCAACTTATGAAGTTCATGTGAAATTTATGGGAATGAATGACTCGACTCGAGGGTTTACATAACGATATGGAACTCGTGTATACAACTCTTCTTCTTCTTCTTCTTCTTCTTCTTCTCATACGTACTTCCTCAAAACTTAGTTCAAATCAATAGTTGATCTCAAAGGATTCACAATTGGACTCAAAGACTATGTTGAACTCTACTCTTAACTCTCTCTTGATTTTGAATTACGAATTCAAGAGTTATGGTTCATGATATGAAGGATCTCGTAGATAGTGTAGACCCGTGAATACATTCTCCTCACTCTCATGCTCACTTACTTGAGTCTTAAAACAAGTTATTAGAATTTGTAGAAAACTCCTCAAAAGACTCAAAGGACTCTCAAGACTTGGCTCTTAACTCTTCCTTGAATTTGAATTATGAATTCAAGGTTATGATGTGTGATAGGAAGGATATTGTAATGATTAGGAGTGTTTTTAGATAGTTAAACATGAGAAACGATCAATAAATCACTGTCTGGAAGCAAGTCCGTGACGCGGAGATGCATTTTAATATTTGGTCGCAAAATAAATTTTGAGGCAGAGGGGTCTGCGACGCGGAGAAAGATTTTATGCACAGGGAGGGCAGGTCCGTGACGTGGAGTGGAGTGCTAGATTCACCCAACTTTTTCCTTCTTCGTTTTCTAACCCCGATTCGCCTAAACTCGATTCTTTTTCTCAATTCATCTTTAGATTCAGATACCTAGTACATGTACACAAGAATCTAATCAAACACAACTCTAAAATATACACGATTTTCTTAAGAACTCATCAATCTCATCTAAACTCAAGAATGAAAGCCAATTTCAAGAACATAATTCAGGAACAACATACTTTCAACTTTCTAGAACGAATTTTGCTGAAATAAACATGATTGGTGTGTGGTTGAACAAACCCAACACTATGGAAGCTTACATACCTCTTAGGGATTAAACCCTTGGTGAAATCCGAAATCAAATGCTCAAGAACTCGACGAAATCTTGGCCTTTTCTCCTCTTATTTCCTCTTTTCTCTTCTTTTCTCTTCTTGAACTCTCAACTAAAACCCTAGGCGTTTATTAGGATTATAAAACTGAACCTAAATAGATTAGACCCCTAAAACCTTACTAGAAACAAATTAAATTTGATTGGGTAAGGAAAAGACCAAAATACCCCTTACTATTTTCGGGTAACTTTTCTTAACTGGACAACTTGAGTTAAAAAGAGCATATATCACTCACCTGACCTCAAAACTTAGCAAACTCGGTGGGGTTGGAAAGATAGTTTAAATAGCTTTCGTTTGATATCTTATGGGCCACCTAACACATCTTGTACTGAAAGTTATGGTCGTTTGAAGTTGACCCAAAACTTAAAGGAACTTAGGAATGACTTGAATGAATTCTTTTTAGTTCTTCTTTAAACTCAAGGTGCTACATCTAGTGACCTTAAAACTTAGGAAAATTTTAAATTCCTTGGTAAAATCCTACTTACAACGAAGGATTGTTCGAGTGTGAGCTCAAAATATATCTGGGTTGTTACATATATCAATACTTATTTATATTATACTATAAAAGTAAGAACTCCAACAACACAATAATTACTAAGTAATGCACTATGGGGAATGGAGGAGAAAGTATATTAAAAAGGCGTAATGAAGAGATTTTAATAGTGACTAACTTTTTGTAGTAATCGTAAGATAGTTTAGATGCACTATTCATAGGAAAGAATACTTTATCATTCGTTTTATAATTGTTTACTTAATTTTTTTGTTTAATAATATTTACATTATTTTTAAAAATAATGTGGTACATGCTTTGATATACACGTGCAACACACGTGTGACAAAACTAGTATATATATATATGAAGGAAAATATTTTATTTATAAACTCAAAGGTTCTTGAATCTTACTTCAAGTTCTATCTATTTTATTGTATGGAGAAGGGTCTAAAATGCCCCTCAAGTATTTGAATTGGTACAAAATTACCCTCCATCCACCTATCAGCCCTAAAATAACCCTGACGTCCACCTTTCGGCTCAAAAATACCCTTGATGTTAATCCTTTGACTCATATTTGCCCTTATTTTTATTTGCTCCCTTAAAGTAAAATTATTAAATATTTATTTATTATATTGGGTAATGTGATCAATCCACATTTAAACCCTTCTCAAATAAATAATAAAAAATGATATTTTTAAAAATTATAATTTTCTATAAAACCACTTATTATTCATATTTTGACCCGATACACATGACAAAAATATTGAAAAAATAATTAATTTCATGATATCTTCCTATTGGCCTATTTTAAATTGACCCCAATTTATTATAACGTAACCTAACTCATAAATGGGAATCCAACTAAAATCCATACTTACCCCGACTGATTGTCCATCTAAAAAAATTATTATTTTTGTTGATATAAATTTTTCTCTCAATTATCAAAATGTCTTGTTCATTTTCTCTTTTATTCCTTTTTGTAATCTCGTATTCTTAATTAGGATATCTGGGACTCAAACTTGAAATGAACTCACATATTTATATTCTTTTAATTAGTATTATTGTCATGATGGGATGAGGGTGGGGATAAGAGAAATGATTATTTTTATTATTTTAATTTTAATTTTGGGTACACACAAAAGAAAAATATAATATTTGTACATATTTTCTTAATTCAGTCGTCTTTTATTGAACTAATTATTTCTATATGAATGCATCATTACTTTCCTCCTTTTTTTCTCTCTTGTTTGTCATAAATTAAAAATAAAATAAAATGACAAGATCCAAATAGAATTTTTTTTGGAAGAGATAGGAAGTGAAGGGCCGGGGAGGGAGGAGTAGAGAGTAGACGCCTAACCTTTTTATAATTTTAAATTTACTATGAAATTCAAAATCAAGTCAATCATGTGAGCTTATATATTAAGTAATTTCAAATTATTTTAATGGAGAAGGGCCTAAAATGCCCTTAAACTATGAGATTTGGTACAATATTACCCTCCATCCACCTAATGAGTATGATCTATTAGAGATAAGGGTATTTTTGAGCCTAAAGGTGGACGTCAGGTGTATTTTAGAGCCGATAGGTGGATGGAGGGAAATTTTGTACCAATTCAAATATTTGACGGGCTTTTTAGGCCCTCCTCCATTTCTTGTATTTCTGTATATTTCTATCTTTAGTAACATTCCTATTTATAAAGGTAAAAATCAAATTAAACTAGGACTAGGAACTACTCTAACTAACAAATTCTAATCCCAATAATCAATCCAAGAGCCCTTAACATGCTAAAGGCTGCTAGTGAGCAGACTATTTATGAAGAGCGTCGATTGTCCATAGATGTGGTCATGACTGACTACCGTGCCATCTTGGATACTATAAATTATTACAAGTTTGAGCACTTCACAAGATCTAAACCTTTATGCCCCGTCGTGAGTCTATGAGTTTTATGATGCCTATGCCAAGGTAGTCCCGAAAAAGAGAAAATGTATGGTTTGGAGATTGATGAGTGGTAGATTTGCACTCATTTGAGGTGCATTTAGCTGAATAATTAGTTTCCTCAATGTCTAATTTTGTTCTGTTCTGACAAAATGTCTATGATTTGCAAGTATAAAGGCAATTAGACAAGGAAATGATTAATGATAAAAGAATGGCAAAAAATACAAAAAGAAGTATAATATATACATTGTTGATCGTCTAACAAGCAGGACGGAGCGCCAATTGAGCACAACCACGCCCAAAATGAAAGTGTATAACAGTTGTGTCTATAGAATCAGGTTGGTGAACTGCAGTAGAAAAAATGATCCGCCGAATGAGAAAGGCAGGGTAGATAAATATTGTCCAAAATGACAGTGTGAAAAGAAAAGAATGGCTGCTCGAAAGGTGAATCACGGTGGAATTCATCAATTCGCTGAATGTGAAAGGCTGACTCAATCGAGTTTGCCAACTAATGTTCAAATACATGATGCCTAGAACAGATAAAGGTGAGCTAAAGAGCAATAGGAAATTCATCGAACGAGCTTGGCGAGTCCGACTAATATCGTCGATTGAGTCGTATATTGGATTTTGGGCCTAATTTTAGAAAATTATAAAAAGTCCAAAGGATAGAGAAATATTACATGATAGTGTGTAGGAGGTGTTCTGAAAAATAATGTTTAGAGAGAGAACACTTTACTTTTGTGAGGAACACTTTTCTAGATTATGGGATCTTAAAACTTTGCCCTTGAAGTTAACAAATTGAAGTTTAATACAAAGTGGGTTTTCTAGTAATTTGTACATTCCATTTTATCACCTGCTACTTTCATTGAAGGTATAATCTCTTTACTTTTTGTGATGGGAGGCTAAAACCCCAAGATCTAGGGGTGCAATTATGGGGGTGTGTGTTTATTTAATGTAGTGGGTATTGTGCTATGCTCTTTTTTCAGCTATTCATACATGAATTTGGTCTAATTAGCATGGGTTTAATTTATGGTTTAATATTGCAAACTTAATTCCTACTTTCAATCTCCGGTCATGCTTGGAAGAGAGTGATTGGAGAGGGTAATTAGACAGATACTAGAAATTTAGGTTTGATGTATGTAACTTGCCTTAAAATGGAGGTTACGGGTCAGATCTATTTCCCTTTTTTCTAAAGTGAAAATAGAGTAAGGTATTGAGTTGTTTTGATTAGCAATTAGATGAGACTGAGAGGATATTTTATACATAGATGCTTTGAGATCGAAAGATTATTAGTGTGAATGAATATGACTTAGCCTATTCATGAGTGTTCATCACTATAGGGCAACATAATTACCCCTATCTAATATTAATTTCCAATCTCCGCACCCCTAAATTGCGGGTTAACTCTCCAATTCTTCAATATTTTAGTTTAATTGCGATAAATGATAACCAAAACTTTATATTAAAATTGGTGGAATTATCCACCCACTTTTTCTTACTATTACAAATGAGCGATCTCAAAATCAAAATTTCTTCTTAAAAATTCTCCACGATATACCATTCCCTATGGGATTCGACCCCAAATCTTTGTTGGGGTTTTTAGTGACTACGAATGTTGTCTTTTTTAATTTGTTTTTATGAGGACATTTGAGCTTTATACAAAAATAGCACCGCTGCCAGGGAATGGTGGTTGAGAAATGTAATTGAGAAATTTGAATATAATTTTGTTTGTTGATAGTAGATTGTTGTTTGGTGTTGTCGTTGGCTGATTTGCAGGGTTATACAATGAGTGACCATGGGAGTGACAATGATAGTTAATTTAGTAAAAATGACAACATTGGTAATATGAATGATATGCACATGAATGTTATTAAACCACAAGTGCAATCCTAATACCTCCCACAATTGGGAGTGTTGTGTTTCCCATAACCGGAACAATAATTCAATTGCTCTAAATGAAAGGAAATTTTAGGGTCTTAGCTCATGAGGATCCTCATGAACATCGTAGGAATTTCATGGAGGTATACTGGCCGTTTGTGTTCAATAATATCTCTGAAGAGTATGGAAGGTTGAGGTTATTCCCGTTCTATTTAACGGGAGAGGCTACAGGATGGTTGGTAGAATTGCCAAATGGTTATATCACTTCGGGGGAAGAGCTAAATGATATATTCTCAGAGAGAATTTTTCCACCATTAGAGATGTTTAAACATCAAAGCCAGATAAAAAATTTCAAGTGTATTGGAGTTTAGCTTCTACATGAGACGTGGCTGTGGTTCAAGAAGTTGCTTTTGCAATGTCCAATGCATGGTGTTCCGGCCAATTTACTATTGCAACACTTATATTGTATCATTGATTAAGTTGATAAAGGTGTGGCTGATCATTTAGTCCAAGGTGGATCAAAGAGACAACTGTATGATGTGGCTGCTTTTTGCTAGATCATATGACTAAGGTTAACCGAGCATGGCACAGAAGATCGAGGACCAAGTGCATACTCTACAATTGAGTTTAAGCAAAAAGAAAGTCAAGAAGGATATGAAAGAGATGAAAACATAGCAAAAATGATGACCAAGCTTGATGTGTTGTCTAAATATGTATTGGGAGGTGGACTATAGTGGGCAAATGTTGTTGGAATCAACAGTGGGTAGTGCCCGTATGATGCCAAATTTGAGGCATTATACAATGAGGAAGTTCAATACTTAGGAAATCAAATGGGAGGTTCTCACACCAATTAGCAGTGACAAGGTGGGAACCAAGGTTGGAATAAGGTAGAGATGGTTGTTAGAAAGACTTGCACTGTGGAAATTGCAGAGATAGGGAGATGGAAAAACATAGATACGTGCCTCCCCGTGATCATCCACCACTAAAAGAACCAGCTAGGAAAGAAGGAAGTTGAACTAAAGACATGTTTGCAAGGACCTACAACAAGGTTTAGGGGTCCGATAAAGAGTCGAGCGAATTAAAAAATGACTTCTCCACTTTATCCAAGGCGGTGACTTCTCACTAAGTTTCTATCAAGCCGCTGGAGACTTAATTGGGCCAAATGACCACTCATCTCAATCCAAGAAAAAAGGAAACAGTGTCTAGTGACACCATCTCGAACCTTAAGAACAATTATTGAGATTGAGAATTATGTCGTGCCACAACATTAAATAAGAAGCTTCTTGGGAGGAAGCCCAAGTATTTAAATTTATTTTCATTACTTTCGAATAACGTGCGTTGCGAGTGTAGGTTGAGAAGAAGTTAAAAGGTTGAAATGGAAAGCATAGGTGATTCCAAGACCTAAACGGCGATACTTCGAAGTAGTTGTGTGGATTCATTCTTGTCTGCCTTCTGTGCTTGAATAGGTGGAAAAGTGTTCTTTCAAAATCAGTGATCAGAACTCCAAAGGGCGATCCAATGAAGTGCATTAAGCAGACTCGATCGATCAGGTCTGCTAAATTAGCCTTCAAGTTAGGGGTTCGTTAAGGCATGTTGGACGAGCTTGAGCTCCAATTGGCTATTCACCAAACTTTTTTGGCGAAGTTAGTCGTTACCAACAAACGGGCATGACATAAAAAGATCAAGGGTCTTTTCAAATTCCAAAATCTAACTGTTTGAATTCTGTAAGTTTTGTACATTCCTTTCTCTTACGTTGCTTATTGTGAGTGATTTGTGATGCTTTAGTGTGTGTTTTCAATGTTTGAGGAGTGTGTTTTCTTGGATTTCCTGTCGAGCCTACACTATTTCTTTTATTTTCTTGACTTGTGCTGCTACTGAGGTTGGTTTTTGATTTTTTTTTTTGAGATTTTGAGGTATAAATTGAATATTTGCTGTGGTCTTGAAGAAATTAAGTATAATTGTGTGATAGTTTTTATAGGATAGGGCCATATTGTGCGATTTGAACTTTACCCATGAGATATTTAAATGTGTGTTCTTGTACATTGAAAATTTTTATTGTTTTAGTTGACATTTTTAATTGAACTTATAAATATGTTGGGTCTGAGTAAAATTTGATGTGGTTGAAGTCTGATTAACCCAGTGTTGACCCAACTGCATTATTTTTCCCAATGATATACATGGTCACTACTTTCTTAAGGGAAAAATATCAATTCGTGCAATACTTAGCAATACTTGTGGGGAAATATGAGTACCCATGGGCAGATAAACATATATGTGGATTGTAATGTTGGGGGAAACTCGTATTTGTTGTATGTTTTGGGTTAGCTTTAAAAATTAAGCACTAGGTTAAAAACTTCCTAGTCGGTGGGATTCTCTTAGCTCGCCTAGGAGGTTAGGTGAATCATCGAATAATCCTTAGTTCACCTTTTTAATGTATATAGACCCTGTGTACTGTACAATTATACGAGCTTTTCTTAGACTGCCAAACCCACTTTGTGAATAACCGCGTGGGAGAGGATATCGCCCTTGCTGCCTTTGTCTTTTCCATTTGCACTGCCAATTTCTGGGGACTTTTCTAAGCCCACCGAAACAGACTTTGCGAATCTACGAGTTGGAATTGACTCCACCTATTGTGGCTGAATCCTGACATATTTCCTACTGTACAATTTGGCATGCTAAGTGAAGATCGCAAATCCTGTTTGGTGATCCACCTTCTGGATAGGCGAGCCTCATGAATGCTTTTTGAATTTGATTCAATGTGCATTTGATTTCAACTAACCTTTGTAAATCATATGTTTGTGTCACGACCCAGGGGTACACCCTAGATGTAACATGGAATATAGGACCCCGAGAGGCCCCATACAAGCCAACTAGCATTCATAACATAAAAAATAGAACAAAGGAATTAAAGACAACATTTCAAGTCCAAATTTTTAGAAAAGCAAAGCGGAAGTCTAAACACATGTCTCAATAGCCATCTAATACCATATAATGAAATTAGGCCTTTGCCCATACATCATGTGTAAAATTGAAAGTAAAGAAGAAAACTGGAAAAAATAAAATTCGTTGAAAACGCATAAGCCATAAAACATTATCAATGTAAGTGAACATCATCTTAAAACATATTTACTATACTTCTTGATGTAACCTTGGTTCATGATACCTTTACTTGCTTGTGGGAAGTAGAATTAACTAAAATATAAGACCATGTGAGCTAGAAATATGGAATTCGGTGTCTTCCTCACACATAAAGGGGTGTCCTACTTGCCACGGTAATGACTATGAACTTATAGCTATTGTGGATCCACTAGCTAATGTCTATCTAGACAATCCTATGTTTGCATATAGTTATGGGACACGGGTAATCGCCACTTGTCCACTCGGTTCTAAGCGTAACTTCCACAAAATAGTTCTTAATCCTATTCATCTTAGCTCATGAAGGAACATTTGTAATTGCCTCTTGTCCTTACATCATATGACATGGGTAATCACCTATTCAATTAGAGAGCTTGGGTAATCGCCTCTTGCATGATCATTAGCAAGACTTCTTAGCATTGGTTCATTTTAGGTGAGAAAGCCTTTCAACCCTAAGAACCCTTATCATGTGAGAAAACCTTTCAAAATTCCTGCTTACATGTGTATATGAGAAATCCTTTCAACAACACAACAATAGAAATAACAACATCATTGGTACTCCACTCTCCAAGCATCCTTAAAACCTTTACATAGACTTCATAAAACATGCATAATTTTATAATTCACCCATTCAAGGTTCAGGCCCACTTTCAACCATCAATGTCTAGAAAGCATAAGTTAGGTATGGTCTCATGGAAATTCATCATAATTTCATGTACTATCAATTCATGCTTGATTTCATATTATCTTCTTTCATAATCCAAAATCCACATCATATGATCATAACTTGGGGGAATCATCATAAAAACATGAGATCAACTCAATTCAAGCATAAGAGATCATACATCAATCACTTAGATAAACAATAAGGAGAACCCATAACATAGAAGACAACCCTAACTCAATTGGGGAATTCTACTTTGAAAATAAGAGAATTTGGAAACTCCATTAATGGAAGGAATCCATGGATGAAAACTATCATACCTTAATGCGAATGGCTTAACTTCAATGGAGAAAAGGAGACTTGACTTGCAAACCCTAGCTTGGACCCTTCTTCTTCAAGTTTTCAAGAGAGAGAAATATTTTGGAGGAAGATCTTAATTTTTTTTTGGTCAATTTGAGAGAATGACTTTCAATAGGGAAATTTTAGAGTTAAAACACTTATATAAGGGTTTTAGGCATGGGAAAAATGACATAGTATTAGCCTAACCGAATTAGAAAAAGACTCAACTGCCCCTTTAAATATCTACCTACCCATGACCCACAAACCTTGACCAACTGACCGTGGTCTGACAGACAGACGTCTTGTTGGTATGTTGTCTAGCGTCTGAAGCTGGAGATTGGGGACTAGACCATAAACCCCCAACCACGGACCGTGGATCCAATGATGGTCCGTTGGTGCGACCATGGTTCATGGTCCTCTGGACCTAATTGGGTGGCCAATCCATGGACCAAACCAACGGTCTATGTTTCAGTCCATGAGCCGTGGCTGGCCTTCGTCGTATGGCTCCAAAAATTCCTGAAACTTGCTATTTTTCCCTCTTTCGAATATGAGGTGTTATGTTATCTTCCCCTTGGGATCATTCGCCTGTGAATGTCATTCAAGACATCACAAAAAGAAAAGCACACTAAACTAGCAACCCATCATGCATGCAATTTCATCTAAGTACACACAACCAAGGGGGAACTTCGACTCCAAGCTAGAACATATTCAAAGCCTCATATTGAAGATAGGAACTAGACCTAGCAACCCAATATGCATGAAACTATAAGATTACACATATCCGAGGAGGAAATACCACCTCCAAGCTAAAAGCATGTTGAATCAGCATATCATGAAGTCTATATGCAACTCATATTCTAATGGACATAAACATATATAAATCAATCAAATTGACTCATTTCTCGAAACTTAACCTTTACATGAATCATGCATAGTAAGGAAAATCATTGAAACATTTAAGACACATGAAACCTAACAAAGAGTAATCCATGAGGAATTCATTACCTCAAGTTAGAGTTGGGGTAAAAGGAAAGAGATGAGGATGTCGGAAGTAGACTCCTCAACTAATTGATTTGTCCACAACACTTTCACGAAAGCAATTTCGTTATTTCTCAACTTCTTGACTTGCCGGTCTAAAATCTCAACCAAAACTTCTTTATAAGAAAGATTCACCTTAACCCCAAACTTTCTATGGGAACTATAGATGTCGTATCGCCAACACATTTCTTCAACATAGAGACATGGAAAACTTGATGCACCAATGCCAATTCATTAGGCAAATCAAGCTCATAAACAACCTTACCAACACGCCTCAAAATCTTATATGGGCCTACATATCGGGGACTAAGTTTCCCTTTCTCACAAAACCTCATTACACCCTTCATGGGTGAAATTTTCAACTAAACCCAATCATGAACATCAAACTCACAATCTCTTCTTCTAACACCGGCATATGACTTTTGCCGATTTTGAGCCATTCTAACAAGTCGAACCCTCTAAATAGTCTCATGTACCAACTCGGGACCTATTAGGGTAACTTCACCCACCTCACACCAACATATAGGAGATCTACACCTCCTACCATTCAATGCTTCAAATGGAGCCATACCAATACCCGAGTGGTAACTATTGTTATAAGCAAACTCAATCAATGGCAAAATGTCTTCCCAATTACCTATAAAATTAATCACAAAAGCTCTAAACATGTCTTGCAAAGTTTGGATAGAACACTCCGCTTGACCATCAGTTTGGGGATGAAAAGCCGTACTAAGCTTGACACGAGTGCCAAGACCCATTTGAAAAGATTTCCAAACTTGAGAATTGAATTGAGTACCACGATCGGAGATAATGGACAAAGGCACCCGATGAAACCTTACCATTTCTCTCAAGTACAAGTTAGCTTAATCCTCCGCCGAGTAAGAAACCTTGACATGAATAGAATGAGCTGATTTCGTCATTCGATCTACTAAGACCCAAATTGAGTCATGTTCTCATCGGGTGAGAGGGAAACCAACAATGAAGACTATATTCACATCTTTCCACTTCAATGTAGGAATGCTAATATCTTGGGCTAAACCTCTAAATTTCTGATGCTCAACTTTCATTTGTTGAGAATTAGGACATTTAGCCAAAAATTCCTCAATATCCTTCTTCATCCCATTCCACCAATAGATCTCTTGCAAATAATGGTACATCTTGTTGGATCCCCGCTAAATGAAATACACAAAACTATGGGTTTCTGATAAGATATGTTTCCTCAAATCATTAACCTTAGGAACACACAAATGACCTTGATATCTAATCACTCAATCTCCTTCTTGGGAGAAATCCTCTGCGGATTTCATAATCATTGCTTCCTTCAAGTGAATCAAAATTTGATCTAGTCCTTGCTTGGCTTCCATATCTGCGACAAAAGACAATTCTGAGCCGTTGTGAACCATAACACCACCGTTGGTAGATTTCACTAACTTAACACCCAATCGGGCCTATCTATGAACATCTCAAACTAACTCTTTTTTATTATCTTCAATGTGAACAACACTACCCATCGATAATCGACAAAGAGCATCTGCCACCACATTCGCTTTGGGTGATAGAGAACAGACATATCATAATCTTTCAATAACTAAAGCTACCTTCTTTGGCGAAGATTCAGACCCTTCTGATTAAAAACATATTGCAAACTCTTGTCATCGGTAAATACATCTACATGAACATAATACAAATAATGCCTCAAAATCTGTAAGGTAAAAACAACTTCTGCTAGTTCAAGATCATAGGTAGGATAATTCTTTTCATGAACTTTAAGTTCTCTTGAAGCATAGGAAATAACTTTCTCATTTTGCATAAGCACATATCCTAGGCAATTCTCAAGGCATCACAATAAATAACAAACGATCAGTCCCTTTAGATAAAGTCAACACCAGAGTGGAAGTAAGTCTATCCTTCAACTCTTCAAAACTCTTCTCACATGATTCAGACCATATGAACTTAGCCTTCTTTTGAGTCAATGTTATCAATGGAAAGGCAATCGAAGAAAACCCCTCAATAAATCTTCTATAGTATCAAGTTAAGCCCAAGAAACTTCTAATATCTAAAAGAGACATAGGTCTAGGTTAACTCTTGAACGCATCCATCTTTTTAGAATCTACCTCAATACCCTTACTTGAAACAATATGACCAAGAAAAGCTACATACCTTAGCCAAAACTCACATTTGCTAAACTTTGCGAAGAGTTGTTGGTCCTTGAGAATTTGCAACACAATCCTCAAATGATCAATATGCTCATCCTCACTTCTCGAATAGATCATTATATCATCAATGAAAACAATCACAAACATGTCAAGATATTGTCTAAACACCCCATTAATCAAATCCATAAATGTCATCGGAGCATTAGTCAAACCAAACAACATTACCAAAAACTCATAATGTCCATACCGAGTTCGAAAAACCATCTTCGAAATGTCATCTTCTTTCACCCTCAATTGGTGATAGCTCGACCGAAGGTCAATTTTAGAGAAGTAACTCGGTCCTTGAAGTTGGTCAACAAAATCGTCTATCTAGGGGAAAGGATACTTCTTCTTAATGGTCACCTTCTTCAATTTACGATAGTCAGTACAGATACGAAAGGAACCATCTTTCTTTTAAACAAACAAAATTGAAGAACCCCATTGAGAGATACTTGTTTAGATGAAACCCTTATCCCACAAATCTTTCAATTGTTCCTTCAACTCTTTTTGTTCTGCCAAAGCCATTTGGTAAGGAGGAATAGATATAGGTTGCTTAGGAGGAGGTAAATACCAAAGTTTCTTTCTATTTCAAGATAAATACCGGGTAAATCATTTGGGGACACATCCGAAAACTCATTAACAATGTGGACCGACTCAAGAGTAGGGTTTCAGAATCTACATCCCTCACCCTAACTAGATGGTAAATGCAACCCTTAGAAATCATCTTTCTAGCATTGATACAAGAGACAAATTTTCCCTTAGGCGTATAATTCCCCCTTTCCATTCTAGGATAGGCTCATTCGAGAACTAAAACTTCACTACACGAGTTCTACAATCAGTAGGGGCATAACATGAGTGCAGCCAATCCATACCGAAGATAATATCCAAATCTAGCATATCAATCTCTACCAAGTAAACAAAAGTAACTCTATGGGACAAAGAGATGGGACACTTTCTATAGACCCTCTTAGCCACAATAGAATCACAAATAGGAGTAGAGACAACAAAAGGTTCTAACAATATATCCGAAAGAATATCAAACCTCATAACCAACTATGGCATCACAAAACACAAGATAGAACCGGGATCATGTAAAGCATAAACATCTAGTTAGAAGACTTTGAACATACCGGTAACCACATCTGAAGAACCCTCTTGCTCACCACGAGATTGAAGTGCATAGAATCTGTTCCTCTTGGGAGCATTGGATCCCGAACCACTTTGACCAGATGAAGGATTTGGTTGAGACTTTCATCAATTATCTCCTTAATTTTTAGAAACTAAAGGACAATCCCATATCTTGTGGTCTGTCTTACAACAACCAAATCAAGCATTGGAGCCTGCTAGACATTTGCCCTCATGCTTTCTTCCACACTTAGCACAAATAGGCAATATAGACCCACTACCATTCCCTCTTTGAGGCTTAGGGTTAGACACCCTTTCTTTGTTGAACCTAGTAGGAGAATTGGAGGAACTTTGATGAGAAAACCTTTGTCGAAATCTAGAATGACCAAGTCCATCAGACCTTGCATGAGAGAAATTACCATCACCAGTTTTAGCCCTTTTTGCCTCCCTAGACTTTTCCTTAAGTTTCTCTTCTTTGATCTATTGAGAATGAACCATGAGATGAGAAATTTCCATGTCTCTAACAAGCATGGCGGTACAGAGTTCTTTAACCACCATTTCTAACACACTCGGAACGAACTTACTCATCTTTTCCCTAGGATCGGCACCATTATGGGAGCATATCTAGATAGTTGTGTGAACTTCAAAGAATATTCCTTCACACTCATACTTCCTTGACGAAGGTTGATGAATTCAAGCACCTTGCCTCCCTCATCTCAAGGGGAAAGAACCTATCAAGGAAAGCAACTTTTAACTTTTCCCAATCAATAGGACCTGCTTGTTCCGGTCTCCCTTCCTTCCCTTGGTTGAACCAAATTTGAGAAACACCTTTAAGTGAAGAAGAGGACAACTCCGCCTTTTCGATCGGTGTCACTCCCATGATCATCAACACCTTATAAAACTCATCAATGAACTCTTGAGGATCTTCCTCAACCTTAGCACCATGAAACTCCGGAGGATTCATCCTAGTGAAGTCTCTCACTCTAGATGCCACCCTACCCACATTTTTGTTCATGGCAACCAGAACCTCCTTTTTTTCTTGGGCTGTCATGGCTTAACCAAACACTTGAAATGCAGCCCTAAATTCCACATTAGTTAGTTGTTCGGCCAAAGTGTTGACCGGAACTTGAGAAGCTTGGGGAGGAGCTTTCTATTCCGCATTATCACTCATATTGCTTTTAGCATAAGCTCTTCGAGCAGCCATATCCTATAGAGCATCAAATAAGGATTAGGAGAGAAACCTTATAGAGTTAAACTCTATCGCACGAGTTTAAAGTAATGAAGAAGTGGGGTTTCCTAGTCATCTTGTAGCCTCTCATTCATAAATGTGGTGTGCTTCACACTCAATAACAAGACTCTACTCGACGTGGCCTATGAGACATCCTAGGACCATTCTAAACCTTGAGCTTTGATACCAAGTTGTCACGACTCAAGGGTACACCCTAGATGTAACATGGTGTATAGGACCCCGAGAGGCCCCATACAAGCCACTTAGCGTTCATAACATAAGAAATAGAATAAATGAATTAAAGAAAACATTTGAAGTCCAAAATTTTATAAAAGCAAAGTAGAAGTCTAATACAATAGAATGAAATTGGGCCTAGCCCATAAATGTCTATATGAGAAATCCTTTCAACAACACAACAATAGCAGTAGCAACATCATTGATACTTCACTCTCAAAGCATCCTTAAAATATTTACATAGGATTCATAAATCATTCATAATTTCATAATTCACCCTTTCAAGGTTCATGCCCACTTTCAACCATTAGTGTCTACAAAGCATATGTTACGCATGGGATCATGGAAACTCATCATAATTTCATGTACTTCTATAAATTCATGCTTGATTTCATATAATCTTCTTTCATAATCCAAAACCCACGTCATATGATCATAACTTGGAAAACAAGGGGATTACATGGGTTCATGGGGGAATTATCATAGAAATGTGAGATCAACTCAATTCATGCATAAGAGATAATAAATCAATCAATTGGGAGAGCCTATAAGATAGAAAAAAACCCTAACTCAATGGGGAATTCTACTTTGAAAATAGGAGAATTTGGGAACTCTATGAATGGAAGGAATTCATGGATGAAAACTATCATACCTCAATGCCAATTGTTTAACTTCGATGGAGGAATGGAGACGTGACTTGCAACCCTAGCTTGGACCCTTCTTCCTCATGTTTTGTAGAGAGAGAAATATTTGGGTGAAAGAACTTGATTTGTTTTTGGTGAATTTGAGAGAATGACTTACAATAGGGAAATTTTTGAGTTAAAATACTTATATATGGGTTTTAGGCATGGGAAAAAATGACATAGTATTAGGCTAGACTAATTAGGAAAAGATCCAACTGCCCCAATATATAAGTACAGACCCACGACCCACAAACCTTTACCGACGGACCATGGTTTGACTGATGGTCTGTCTTGTTGGTCCGTCGTATGGCGTCAAAAGATGGAGATTGGGGTCTAGACCACGGACTCCCAACCAAGAATAGTGGACCCAATAACAGTCGATTGGTCTGGCCGTGGATCATGGTCCTTTAGACCTGATTCGGTGGCCAATCCACAAAATAGTCCCACATTCCATGGCTCAATCCACGAGCCGTGGCTAGCCTTCGTCAGATGGCACTAGAAAAATCTTGAAACTTGCTATTTTGCCACTTCTCGAATCTGAGGTGTTACAATTTGAATGTGTGATTTGAGGTAATGTATAGAGTTAAAGGAAATCAAGTGGTTACATAAGATATTGAGTCATCCAAAGAGTCTTCTCCTCTTCCTCCTCTAAAGAGACACAAGGGCCTATCTATTAACGAGCATTCGGAGGCAACCCATTGTAATCAATCCACTACCCCACAATCATCTATTCATGAAAGGGTAAAACCCAAAAATAGGGTGGTGAGAAACATGACTGAGATTTGGTCAAAATCGGGGTATCCCTCCTCTGTACAAGCACCTACCTCTAGAGTCCTCACAGGTATCGCTCCAAGAGCCCTCAATGGGCTCAAAGTTATGGTAGAGAGGATCATTCTTGAACAAAGATAGCTCTCCATAGATGGAGTCATGAGAGACCAAATAGCTATCTGGGACACCATTCAATTTCACAAGTTTGGGGGTTCACAAGGATAAGAAACCCGTACTTTCCCTCTTTGGTAAGGGAGTTATACATTGCATAAGCCCATGCCCTCCAAAAGAATAGAAGGGCACAGTTTGGAAGCCACTTAAAGAAGTAGAGGTGTGTGGCATGAAATTATGATACAATGTCTGATCTATTTATACTGCATTGAGAATGTCGACATTTGAAAACTATTTGTACTCCTCCAGATGCAACATGATTTAGACTCCTTTAAATGATGACTAGGCACCTTAATTTCTGATCCTTCTCCCTCATGGATTACTGATGGTTCCCAGATTAAGAAAAAAGATTTGAATGTGGTGGTGAGATATTGGTTTGGCTTCATTACTAGTAACATAATACCATCACAGAACGAGTCTATCATTTTCACGACCCAGGGTACCACCTATATGTAACAAGGCACGTAGAACCCTGAAAGGCTCCATAGAAGCCACTTAACATATCATAACATAAAGTACTAGAATAATAAAGAGAAAATCACATATCAAGTCTTAAAAAGTTTTCATAAAAGATAGCGGAAGTCTAGACTTGTCTCAATACAGCCATTTATTACAATACTTGAATGAAATAAGGCATAGCCCATAAAACATGTCCGAAAAAGGAAAGTACATGAATGAAACTAAAAACAAAAAGTCTGTCCTTGAAACTATGAGGACTCACCAACAAGCTCGGAGGATACAAAAGTCCAAGCTTTAGCCACTAGAATGATCACCTCAAGAACCAGACCCTACACTTGGGAAAAATGTAGGAGAAGTAGGGGTTAGCACAAAAATGAACTATGTATGGTAGCCATTGATGAGTCCATAAATTGGACTCATTTAGGGCTATATTTGAATAGAAATTGTGTCCTCAAATGCTTATTTTACCTCAATATCTGATGAAAACCCTTAAATTTTAGGTATTTGATTTTTGAAGGAAAGCATGGACACTATGTCACAAAAAGGAATGAAAAGGCTGAGAAGAACGAAGAAATGAAGGCCTGAGGATCGTCGAGTCCACTTGGTGAGTTGCCGAAGGGTCTTACTTCGCCTTTTGTTCCAGTGTGCTGAGCCTTGAAGGAAAGGATCAAGTCGGCGAAGATAGGGAGCAGTCTACGCATCGCCGAGAAGTTCCGTGAAGCAATACCATATCGTCCAATGACCCAGAGCACGACGATGCTGAAGGCTAGTGGAAGATGGCGATGAACTACACCAAAGGGAGAATCACCGAGTTGATCGGCGATTTCGACTACCGACGCCAAATTATCCACTGCAACATAAATCTATGAAAACTATAAATAATAGTTAGATTTTTAGTTTTAAGGGTCAAACAATTACTATAATTTTCATATAGAATAGTACTTTTTGGTATTTTTGCTCTGAGTTTGAGAGGGTTTTGAAGACTTGAAGAAAAAGAGGGTTTCATCTCCAAGTATTTGGACTTGGGTCTTTTGGATTCTTCATTCTTGGCCTGTAAAAAGACTTAAATCTTCATACCCATTTGAATGCAAGTTCATTTAGGTATAAATTTCTATCTCTTGATGAGTGACTAAAAACCCCAATTGTTGGGGTGTGATTTAGCGAATATGGGTAAAGATAATTGTTGGGTCTTGCTTGCTGATAGTTTAATCGTAGTTTAATTGTGATTTCATTTAGTGGTTGTGGATGAATTTAATGAATTTGTAGTTGAAAATACAAGTTTATTGATGTGTTTTCGGCTTGCTCGAGAGAGAGGTCGTAAAACTAAGACCACTTGATTGATGGCTAGTGTGAGTGGGTCGACATGATGTTCAGCTCGAGAGAGTTGACCCTAGTCCCATGTCCACACACTTAGCTCAAGAGAGTGAGTGGGTTAAGGTGGAGGGTTTTCTTCATGCAGCAAGTGGGTGTCCGAGAGGAACGTATTTGAAATGGGGTAAGTTGCTCGAGAGAGAGTTTATCCCCCTTAAATTCTAGCCTAGTCACAATTACTCTATGAATCTTCTATCGAAAGCATGCACCCAATAATCTAGCTTAACCCGTATTCCCATCACATCCCAAGGATTCCCTCTTATTACTTAGAAACCCTTGTTTATTTTGTTGTTTTTACTTACTACTGACAAAACCCCCATTGTTAATTGATTCTCTTGTGTCCCCCTATTAATTTACAATGGTTTTAATCGTTAATGTCTTTAGCTACGACTTGTTAGAACTAAGTTTTATTTTTTTATTAATTCTCAAAACCACTCTCTTGGGAATGATCCCAACCCTTGGTTAGGTTACTAAAC
Organism: Solanum acaule; assembly: GCA_036250505.1. Lineage (NCBI taxonomy): Eukaryota > Viridiplantae > Streptophyta > Magnoliopsida > Solanales > Solanaceae > Solanum > Solanum acaule. The sequence goes on from JAJOOR010000744.1 coordinate 88,185, forward strand.
TATTGTACGATCGTAGACACTTGCATCAGAAGGTGTGTCTTTATTACGCAAACATCAAAATGGCTCCGCTGTCGGGGAGTGGTGTTATTTGAGAATTCTTAGATTTATAAAAAAATTGTTCTTCTTAGCTATTGTCTTACTAACTTAATTCTTAGTTTTGTTTTGATTGTTAGAGTTTTAAAACAGAGGAGATGAGTATGTCAAGTAGTACTTGTGAGCAAAGGGAGTTCCCTTTATTAGAAGTAATGATGTTCAGGGAGCGTATTCTAACTTTCAAACATTGGAAGGTGAACGGATTCATTAGGCATGGGCATGGTTTAAATCACTTCTGATTCGATGCCCCACTCATGAACTTCCCTATATAGTCCTCCTGGACTGCTTCTACAGAAGTCTTGGTCTCGAAAAAAATGCATTGGCTGACCGACTCATTCCGGGTGGTATTACACATCAGCCCTATACAATAGCAGCCCACCTGCTTGATCAAATGGCTTAAGCGAACCAAGAAGTAGAGAAGGACTTCTTATTGGCTGCACTAATGACTCAAATGGATGAGTTGTCGAAAAAGATAGTGGAGATTGAAGTCCAATGCAAATAGAAGGACATATACGTTCCCCCTCATGAGCGAAGAAAGACCAAGGAAAATGAGGGTAAACGTGTTGAGGGAATGCTATCAATAATTCTCAACAAGGTAAGTGAGCATGATAGGGTGCTGGAAGAAGTGAATGAGAACATCAAATTAATGAATCAAATGATTGGTTCTTATTCCAGATCGATTCAGCTGCTCGAGAACCTTATGAATCATGTGATACCTCATCTCCATCAGGCACAAAGCAGGGGGTTGCCAAGTGATGTTTTGGCTAACCCTAAAAGTAAAGTTTAGGTGTTAACATGCGTCATGCCATGACGTTAACTATGGTGCTGTTTGGGAGGCAACCCAAAACCCTTTATAGCTTTATTGTTGTTTTAGAAATAATGGTGTGTTGAATGTAAAGGTTAAAGTGTGGAGAGTGTGTGGAAATTGCGTTTAATGAGCTAATAGTTCCATTCAGCGAATCGCCAAACAGGTTGGCGATACAGATGAAAACCGCCGTTTGGACCTTCACTTTGCCTAAAGGTCCTGTAAACCTTGGCGAGGTAAATGACCATTCGGCGTGTCGCCGACTGGATCGGCGGGTGCGACTAATGTCGCCAAATAGAGGCGAACTGGACGGTTTAAAATGGCCAAAAGTCCTAGAATTTGAGATCCTTCACCTTCCCTCGCTTTTAATCTTCACAAACTAACACCAAGGTAGTATTTTCAATATTCTTAAATTCCACTAGTATTTTGGTTGGTTGATTTGTGCTCGAAGTTGGATTTCTTTGCTTCCTAGCTTTTCAATCACATTTTAATCGGCACAAAAGGTTAGTTCTCCAAACCCCAAGTTTACTTTCGAATAGTTTATACTCTTTTGCAATAATAGGATCGTATTGACGTGTGTTAGGCCTCTCTGATAGGATTAGAATGCTTAAATGCCTATTTTAATTTGAAAATCTTGCCCTTATTGTTCGTTGTCATATGCCCATAATTTTTGTACTTTTTAATGAGTTGGGTCGTGATTGTGTGTTGTTAGATTGATTGGGTGAAGTCTGAGTAGCCCACGTTTGTGCTAAATGTAGAAAATTTGCTCAATGATAGAGCGAGTGACACCGCTCTTAAGAGCAAATATAGTCAAATGGCCAAATGTGGCAAATTCGGGAGAAATTTGAGTATGCTTTGATTTTATTTTCAGGGATTGCGAGGTTGAATTCGAGAAGTTGGATGGAAAATGGGCACGTTGGGTCATTCGACGAGCTGAGTCGAGCTCACCGAACCACTCAACGGTTCTCCTATTTCCTTCATCTCGCTTTTAATGTCACGTCAAATTGGATGTTTTAGTCTGTAACTTTCGGCGAGAAGACATGGGTCGCCGAAAGCACTCCGCGACTCGCCGAAAGTACTCTTAATCACCCTTTCTATGCTATTCTGACCCCCTAATGCACTGTAACTTTCGGCGGACAAACCCATGATCGCCAAAAGTAGTTGGCGATTCACCGAAAGTACCTTTCCATCACCGACTTGCTATAATTTGAAGCCAATCCTTTCGGCAAGCCCGAGTTAGCTCGTCAAAGAGGTTTGGCGACTCGCCAATCCACTTAGCGAGTCTTCTTGCAGTAGATTGCCTGTGCTTTTATTTAATTTTTCCCCTAACTCTTCCTAACCTTTTGGAGATATGACTAAACCTAACAAAGCAGGTAGCAACACACCACCCCGAGGCAAAGAAAAAGGGATTACAATAGATGAGGATGCAATTGCATCCAGGAACAAGACCACTAAACTTTCCACAACTGGTGGGAAAGGCAGGGGCAAGGACAAAACCGTTGAGGTATCAGATGCATGTTCCGACAGTATTGGTTTTTACACCAATGATCCAACAACATATGATAGTGAAGGTATGGGTTCTGATGAAGATGAATTGATGGAGGCACTGAGGAATGAGTTACGATCTAAATAGCTGAACGACCCATCTCAGATCAGAAATCCTCGATCCACCACTCCGACTCCTCCAGTTCCAGAGCAGGAAATAGTACTGGCACCTCCAGTACAAGGCCCCCCACCTAAATCAACAGATAGATTAAAGTTTGAGGGGCGGAGAATGATCATTGAGGAAAAAAGGCTGTCCATAGATGGGGTGATCGATAGGTATCCCGAGATAATGGAATGTCTGAAATATCCCAAATTTCAAATCTTCACAAAACCCTGTGACTCTTACATACCAAGCCGGCTCAGAGAATTTTACAATGCATACAATGCATTGGTACCTCAACGGAAGAGGCTAGTATCGTCTTTCAAAGCAGTTGACTACGTGGTTGTCAGAGGAAGGAAGGTAGCTTGTGATAGTGAGGATATCAACACAGCCTTGGGTATGTCCACGAAGATTAATGATCACTACCAGCACTTGATCAGAACAGAAAAGCTGAATGAGATGAAAAAGTGGTTAGCCCCGCTAATCTCAGATGATAACGATCCGAAATGGTTAGAAGAAGGAGTTTTGATTGCAAAGAAAGATCCGAAATAGTTACAAGATACTGGTTCGGGTTCATCAGTAGCACAATTATGCCATCACAGAATGAATCAATCTTTCGCCTTGCTAAGGCATCTTGTCTTGGATGCATCATAGAGAAAACCAGGATAAATCTAGGGATGATCATTGCTTATGAGATCCATATGCGTGCAAAGTAGAGCCAGACATCTCTCCATTTCCCAATATTAATTACCGCATTGTGCAAAAGAGCTCGGGTGCCTAGAGATGCAAAGAAGGATGTGGAATTCGTTGCTACCGCCTCCACCCATATCTGAAAGATTGAAGCCGAATATCTTAAGTACCAAGCAGAAAAGAAGCAAAAGGAAGCTGTGGCCACTGGATCTATACCTGCAGAGGCATCTTTGCCTACTCCGGCCCCTAGGTCTTCAAGTATGTCTAATGCCATTACCACTCCTGCTGACCCCCCAAGTCCCTCTGTTGCTGCATTACCATCTAGACCTACTACTGATGTTGCCTCCTGTGAGCCGATCACTTAGACATCCTTGATCCAGATGGGACAGCTTGCCCAATCTGCTGATTGTCGGGCTGCCAACATAGAAAGTTCCATTCCAGGCATGATTCAAGCTGCCTTCGATGATACTGTGAAACCATTGAGCACTACTATTGATGCTCTAGCGGCTAGGATAGCAGTGTGTGAGCGTGACCAAGGAGCCACAGAGGAGGTGACAGCCTTAAAAGCCGCCATTGCAGAGCTGAGGATAGATATGGACTACCTAAAGTCCATTGATATGTCTATGATCTTTGGAACGGTGGAAATTCCAGATGTGCTCGAAATGCCTCAGACCACCACAGGACATGGGGATGGAATGAAGTATACAACCAATCCCGAATCAGAGACAGAGACTGACAAAGAGATGTTTGAGGGGGCTGCAGCGGACGACATAGACGAGACCGAAGAAATAATGATAGATGCTGCTTTGCAGACTTCTTTGGCAAAGGCTCCTGCTGTTGCATCCAGTTAAACTGGTCCTTATGGGGTCACTTCGGGAACAGATGGAGCAACCGATTAGCCAGGATCCCCTCTTTACCACTTTCTCTGTCTTTCTTTATTTTACCTTTTAGATTCTGTGTTAATTGCGTTTGAGGACAAATTTCTTTTAATTGTGGTGGGGTGAGGCCCACTTTTGTGTGCTACTTGTGTTTTTGTTCATTCGTGATAATACTATTTTTTGTGGATGTTTGAGCTTATGGCTCCTTTTATTTTAAATTGCAAAATGATTTTGACCCTTTCAAAATTTTTTGCACATTTTTGCCACCTCTTGTATGATTGAATGTGGCAGTTCTTTTGCAAAATTTAAGTCTCAATCCCGATGACTTGAGTAGTTCTCTCAATCGAATGAACATGAATGCGCGGCTACGATGAGGCCAAATGAAGTTGCATAGACAATATGCGAACTCTTTGTATCTCGTTTTGACTAGCCTAGTATCTGATCGATTCTCTTGTGATGACCATTGCACACTAGCAAAAGTGTAGAGTCTTGTTTGACTATTAGTGTTGATGCCTACTGTGGTAAGCTTACTTTTAAACATGCATGATAGATCCTAGAATTTGCCCCGTTGGTCCGATCGACTAAGAAAGGCTATCTTTTATGATCTTACGGAACTATAAAGAGTGTGAGCGAATTTGACATATACCTCTTTGTGGCATACCTTGTGAGCATGTGTGAACCTCTTTTTAACACCCCTTGAGCCTTACCTTTGTTTGGAAGAAAGTTGACTAAAACATGACCCTTCCTTATCCATTACCCTTAATCCTCTTGATTTGTGGTTGATTGAATAGCCAACTTAGGCCAAAAGCCTAAGTTGGGGGTGTGATGAAAAGGAAAGGGAGAGTCAAGAAGTACAAGGAAAGTCTCCTCTTACCCATGGTTTTGAGAAAAATAGAACCCCTCCATATAAAAAAAAAAGAAAAGAGAAAAGATAGAAAAGGAAAAGAAAAAGAATGAAAAAGAAAGTTGTGGAATAAAGTACAAAAGAAATGAGTGTGAGTGTTGCATGTGATTCATGAACTTTAAATGATTAAATCATTATGTGCGAATATGGAATCATTCTTTGTGTGAGGGCATTTGAACACTATAATTGAGCTTGAACTTGCATTTCAAGCAAGTATTGTGAGCATGAGATTCGTTGATATAGGTTAGTCACAAATTGAATCTTTGAGTGCACATTTGATCTTTGCATAAGTAAATTGAGTCTTGTTGTGTGCATTCATGATTGAGTCTTGTGTAGCACTGTTCGAGACACCTTTTTTGAACGACTGAACTTGAGTTTGCTTGAGGACAAGCAAAAGTTTAAGTTGGGGTGTTGATGAGTCCACAAATTAGACTCATTTAGGGCTATATTTTAATAGAAATTGTGTCCTCAAATGCTTATTTTACCTCAATATCTGATGAAAACCCTTAAGTTTCAGGTATTTGATGTTTGAAGGAAAGCATGGACACTATGTCGCAAAAAGGAACGAAAAGGCTGAGAAGAACGAAGAAATAAAGGCCTGAGGATCGCCAAGACCACTTGGCGAGTCGCCGAAAGGTCTTACTTTACCTTTTGTTCCAGTGTGCTGATCCCTGAAGGAAAGGATCAAGTCGGTAGAGATAGGGAGCAATCGGCACATTGCCGAGAAGTTGCGCGAAGCAGTACCATGTTGGCTGATGACCCAAAGCACGACGATGCTGGAGGCTGGTGCAAGACGACGATGAACTACACCAAAGGGTGAATCACCGAGTTGATCAATGATTCTAACAAACAATGCCAAATGATCCGCTGCATCACAAATCTGTGAAAACTATAAATACTAGTTAGAGTTGTAGTTTTAGGGGTCGAACAACTACTATAATTTTCATATAGAATAGTACTTTTTGTTATTTTTGCTCTGAGTTTGAGAGGGTTTTGAAGACTTGAAGAAAAATAGGGTTTCATCTCTAAGGATTTGGACTTGGGTTTCTTGGATTCTTCATTCTTGGCCTGTAATAAGACTTGAATCTTCATACCCATTTGAATGCAAGCTCAGTTAGGTATAAATTTCTATCTCTTGATGTGTGGCTAAAAACCCCAATTCTTGGGGTGTGATTTAGCAAATATGGGTTAATCGTAGTTTAATTGTGATTTCGTTTAGTGTTTGTGGATGAATTTAAAGAATTTGTAGTTGCAAATACATGTTTATTTTTGTGTTTTCGGCTTACTTGAGAGAGAGGTCGTAAAACTAAGACTACTAGATTGATGACCAGTGTGAGTGGTCGACATGAGGTTCAGCTGGAGAGAGTAAACCCTAGTCCCATGACCACTCACTCAACTCGAGAGAGTGAGTGGGTTAAGGCGGAGGCTGTTCTTCATGCAACAAGTGGGTGTCCGAGAGGAACGCATTTGAAACGGGGTAAGTTACTCGAGAGAGAGTTTATCCCCCTTAAAGTCTATCCTAGTCACAATTACTCTATGAATCTTCTATCTAAAACATGTACCCAATTATCTAGCTTAACCCGTATTTCAGTCACATCCCAAGGATACCCTCTCATTACTTAGAAACCCTTGTTTAATTTGTTGTTTTTACTTACTAGTGACAAAAAACCCCCATTGTTAATTGACACTCTTGTATCCCCCTTTTAATTTACAATGTTTTTAATCGTTAATGTCTTTAGCTACGACTAGTTAAAACTAAGTTTATTTTTCTATTAATTCTCAAAACCACTCTCTTGGGAATGATCCCAACCCTTGGTTGGGTTACTAAACTATTGTACGATCTTAGACACTTGCATCGAAAGTTGTTTCTTGATTACACAAACATCAGCCATGCATAAAAACATTTAAAATATGCAAAAAGGGACATTTCATTCGAAAGCATGCAATTTGCCAAGTTTGAACATCATATAAGAAAATAGAAGTCATAAGTCATAATTATGGACAACATAAGTCAATATCATCTTAAAGCCATTGAACTCATATACAAAGCCTCTTGAGTAACCATAGTTCATTATTCATGTTTTTATTGTGGGAATAATAGCCTTAACTGACATAGAGACCATTTGAGCGAAAAGATGATCACCTGGTGTCTCCCACACCGAAACGTTTAGCTTAACTGGATCCACTATCTAGATAACCTATAGGGGCACATAGTTTATGAGATATAGAGATTACTACTAGAAAACCGGACTCAACTATCGTAGAAGGTTTCCATCTCATGAGACATACATGGGAAGCCCGGACACAACTAACGTACAACACTTCCATCTCATTTCAATATCCACTCGGTTCTAATCATAATTCCCACGGAATACTTATTAAGTCTTACTTAACTCATGTCTTATAGAAGAATGGACTTGACAATCCATCCAAGTTTGTTCATTAGGATAGCTCTTATTCATTGATTCAATTAAATTAGAATAGCCTTTCAACCTAAGAATCCTTTCTATGTAAGAAAACCTTTCACATCATGATTGTAAGTGTTTCATGATAATAACCTTTCAACAACACAACAACACAATTAACATTGACACTTTACTCTAAAAGAACCCTTAAGCCAATTTCAAAAGTTTCATAAGATCATGCATAGCCTCACACTTTGCCCTTCCAAGGTTCAAAGCCATCATCAATCACCAAATCTTGAATTTAAGCATTAGATAGGGATTTCATCTTAATTTCTTGTAATTCTATGTATTTATACATTAAATGTATCACCACGAAAACTAGTAGGCTAAACTAGAGCTAAAATGTGAGGGTTAGAGTCTAGGAGGTGGTCAAGGTCCAAGGGAGAGGACTAAGGCAGTTCATTCTCCCCTAGACACTTCCCTAGTGACCATGATCACAACCACAACTCGTGGTAAGGAACACGGCAAGTGTTGTGGTCCATAGTGGACTAGGCAGTGAGCTCCCTAAAATCTACCCAAAACAAGCTCCTCTTCATGAGACGCTTCACAGATCGTGGTAAAGACCACGGCTCATGGGAAGGCTCATGGAGGAGAGTTGGGTGTGTGATGGTGGAAATAGAGTGGCAAGCCACGTCACTAATGCCCACGAGAGGGACCACAGATCATGGCAACCACCATGGCTCGTGGCAACCACCACGCCTCGTGGAGACCCTCATGAAGTTTCCTTGGGCTTGTGGTCTAAAGGCACAAGTTGCCAAGCCACTGCTTCAAGTGCACGAGAGGGGCCACAACTCGTGGTCATGACCACGGCTCGTGGATCCCTTCGTGGCACCTAGGCAGCTCACTTAAAATGAGGATTATTTTGGGAAATTCTGGTTTAAGTCCAATTAAAGTGAAGTCATTTTGGGTAAGTTTAGGGTCACTATATAAGTCATTTTTAAGTCAAATTCACCTTATTAAGTCATATTTTCCAAACACCCAAATAATTCCCAAAGTTCTTCTCCTCTACAAATATTCTCTCCCTATAAGTTGGAGCTAAGATTCAAGGAGAAACATTTTCTTCTCAATTCATTGGGTTTCATTGCTTAGGTATGGTAGCTCTTCATCCATGGATAGAATTCTGTTACGACCTAGGGGTACCCCTTAGATTTAACAAGGCACATAATACCCCAAAAGGCTCCATGGAAGCCACTTAGCATATCATAACATAAAGCATTAGAAAAATAAGAGTAAAACACATTTCAAGTCTTAAAAGTTTTTCATAAAAGCAAAGTGGAAGTCTAGACTTTTCTCAATATAGCCACCACAATACTTGAATCAAATAGGGACACAGCCCATACAACATAGTCTGAAAAGGAAATTCAAAAATGAAATTACTAAGTTAAAAAACTCGTCTTGGAATCATGAGGACTCACCAACAAGCTAGGAGAAGTGATCAAATCCAAGCTCTAGCCACAATGTTGACCTCCTTGAGAACCGCACCCTACACTTGGGAAAAAATATAGGAAAATATGGGTTAGTACAAAAATGCACTAAGTATGATAGCCATGAACAAAAACGTTAAAAACATGCTACAAGGGACATTTCATTTTCTAAGTTACACCTATATTTTGAAGATAGTGGAAAAACATAAGTCATAAGCATAAGAGACATCAACATAGTCATACACATAATCAACGCAAACTAGTTTAACATAATATAAGAGAAACACTTCATAAGCTACCTAAGGGCAAGCTTGTGCAATGAATGGACAAGACCTCATATTCCTACCCATGCTAAGCAAGTCACTTTAGGTCCACATGCATATTCATCCTTCCTTTGATCTCATCCTAAACTTATTTCTCCTAGACAAGGGAACATTAACCTTTAGTCAATCATATCAAGGAAAGCAACTTATAGCAACAATCCAAGTTAAGCATACATCATACAAGTAGTCCTCATATCAAACATACTTAACAACATAGTCATAAGCATATTCATTACGTATTTCATCATAACTTAAGAGGAACATACCATAACTACCCTCAAAGCATACTTGTGTAATGCATGAATAAGATCCCTTAATATTACCCATACTAAGTAAAGCCTCTTGAGTAACCATAGGTCATAATTTATATTCTTGTCATAGTGGGAATAAGCCTTAACCGACATAGACCATGTGAGCTTAACATGGAATTCGGTGTCTATCCCACACCGAAAAGGGTTTGGCTTACTTGCCCAAGGTAGAACCATTTTCTTAGCTTAGATGGATCAACTAGCTATATGACCTACGGGGGCACGTAGTTATGGGACAACGAGATTGTTACTATATACCCGACCTCAACTCACGTGAGGGAATCCATCTCAAGAGATTGCTCCTAGAAACCCGGCCTCAACTCACGTTAGGGCTTCCATCTCATATCAATATCCACTTGGTGCTAAGCATTAATTCCCACTGAATTCATATTAAGTCTTTACTTAAGTTCATATTCATGGAAGAATGTCTTGACACTCAATCCAACATAATTCATAAGATAGCTCCTAGATTCAATAGGTGAGAATAACCTTTCAACCTTAGAATCATCATATTGTGAGAAAACCTTTCACAACATGTCATATTCATACATAGGCGTGTAACTGAGAATAGCCTTTCAACAACACACAACAAGATCATAATCATAATCACTTTACTTTTAAAGTGTTCTTAATGCACATACATAAATCTCATAATCATGCATAAATATCATACTTTACCCATCAAGGATAAAAGATCATATTCAATCATTACATCTAGAATTACTACATTAGACATGGATAATAACATGATTCAAATAACTCAATTACTACAAGCATAATCTCATAATATCCTTCTTCTATTAACAAACCCACATAAGATCATAATTGGGAAATAAGGGGATGTCATGGATTCTTGGGGGATTACAACATAAAAACCATAATAAATCATCAATTAATTCATAATATAAAGTAATTAAAGTATTAGAATCATTTTGAAAGGAATCCATGACTTTGAGTCAAACCCTAGCTTTTGGGGAATTTCTACATTACAAATTGGGTTTTGAAGGGATTCCATTGATGAACTCTATCCATGGTTGAAGAGCTACCATACCTTTGCTATGAAATCAAACAAATTTGAGGAGAAAAACTTTCTCCTTCAACCCTAGCTCCAACTTCCTTCTTCTTCTTTGATGTTTTAGAGAGAGAAGTTTGGAGAATTGTTGGTTCTTATTTGGTATTTTGGAATTATGAGGAAGATGGCCTAATTGACGTGTCTTAAATCAATATATAGTTAGTCTAAATTAGTATAAAATGATGTCACTTAATATTGACTAAAACCATAAAACCCCTAAGTGCCCCTACATTTAACTGCCAAAAAGTAGTTTCAGGTGACCACTGACGGCCCCACAACCATGGTCTGTGGTTGGACCCACGTGGCGTGCTGGTGAACCGTGGGTTGGGTCCTGCAACTCTCCAATTTTTACCCTTGACCCACAAGCCCTGACAGCGGGGCATGGACCCACCCACGAGGTGTGGATCCTGTCGTAGGTCATGGTCTTGGGTAGTTTTCTCTTGGTCTTCCTCAAGGACCCATGGTTGGTCCTTGGGGGGGTCGTACCTTGACATTTTAACATGAAATCCTTTTATTTTAAGTAAAGGGAGTTACATCCGTGACTTGTTTAGCCTACTAGTTTCCGGGGTGTTACATTATCTCCTCCTTGGGAACATTCATTCTCGAATGACGATCTAGAGACCTTATGGAATTAAAGACTCAAAACTAGCAACCCATCATGCATGAAACATCAAAGTAATGCATAATTCGAAGAAGGAAACATCAACCCCAACTCAAACATAATCAATGCAACACAAGGAAGTAGGAATTACATCTAACAACCTATTATGCATGAAACTCAACATTTCTCATATTCATAGGAGGAACTACCTTCTCCAACTAAAAGCATGCTCAACACAACATCATGGAGCCAATATGTAATTACTCTCAAAGCCTACCAAAGCATTTTCATTAACTCATCTCATGAAGTCAAACATGCAACTCATACTAAATGCACAACAACATGAGGAAACCACTCATAAAAATTTAGTTTTTTCTTACTAATCATAAATTTCTCAAGAACATGCATATCATCAGGAAATCATGGAAACACATTAAACACTCATGACTCCAAGACATAATACAAGCTAAGAGGAACTCTTTGTCTCAAGCTAGAGTAGGAGTAGAAGAAAGAGATGAGGATATTAGGACACTCCACAACCTTGCTATCTAAACACACCATCTCCCCCTTGGGAGGAAACCCCTACTAATTCCTCACATACCACTTCTTTTAAGAAATCCCAGATGACATAACCAAAAACTCATAATAACCATATCGGGTTCTAAAATCTATAGAGGTGTAACAACAATGCATCCAAACCCTAGCAGGGATAACATCAAAGCCTAACAAGTAGCACCGGGATCTAATAAAACCTTTACATCAATATGGAAACTATCAACATACTGGTGTCTTCATCCTTAGAGCTTTCTTGGTCATTTTTAGACTAGAGTGCATAGAAGTGACCGTGCTTTGGAGCATTTGGATCCGGACCACTAAGAGAAGCTTTCTTGGCCTCTCTCTCTTAGCCATGAGCATCGGGCCTCCTCTCATCTTGTGACCACTGTTTCCACACCCAAAGAAACCATTCATGCTGGCTAGGCACTTACCCGCATGTTCCTTCCCACATTTGGCACATATAGGTCTTTCAAAAGAAAAACCGCCTCCATTTCCTCTTTGAGGTTTAGGAGTAGACACCCTATCCTTATTGACCCTTGGTGAAGCACTTGAGGAACCTTGGTTAGAAAACCTTTCTTTGAACCTTGGTTGACCTTGTTCATCTGACCTAGCATTGGAGAAGTTTCCATCAACGGTCCTAGCTCTCTTCACCTCTCTATTCTTCTCCTTAATCTTAAATTCCTCAATTTGGTGGGCATGCACCATAAGACGTGAGATATCCATATCATGATGGAGCATTCCCGAACAACATTTTAAACTACCAAGCTGGTCACACACGTCAAAAACCTACTCATCTCATCCCTTGAATCTGCCACCATAGATGGAGCGTATTTAGATAGTTGGGTAAATTTCAATGCATACTCCTTAACACTCATGCTACCTTGCCTAAGATTAATGAACCCTTTTACCTTAGCAACCCTCAGCTCTCGAGGAAAGAACCTATCAAGAAACACTGATTTAAACACTTCCCACTCTTTGGGACCCGCTCCTTCCAGCCTATTGTTCTTCCATTGATAATACCATAGTTGTGCAACAGTTTTCAATTGGTAAGCGGCCAACTCCACATTCTCTACCGAAGTCACCCCCATAATAGCAAGTATTTTATAAGCCTCTTCCACAAATTCTTGAGGATGCTCTTCCACTTTGGAGCCATGAAATTCAGGAAGGTTCATTCTAGCAAAATCCTAACCCTTGAACCAACCGAATTCAGATGAGGCACAACATCTCTATTAGCCTGAGCCATCGATCTTGAGCTTGAGTCGTCAAGGCTTGGGCCAACATTTAAAACTCTGACATAACCTCCACATCTGACATAACTACCTTCAAAGCATACTTGTGCAATGCATGAATAAGATGCCATAATCTCACCCATATTGAGTAAAGATTCTTGAGTAACTATAGTTCATAATTGATATTCTTGTCATAGTGGGAATAAGCCATAACCGACATAGACCATACTGTAAAGGGGTTGTCCTAGTTGCCTAAGGTAGAACCATTTGCTTAGCTTGGGTGGATCCACTAGCTATATGACCTAAGGGGGAACATAGTTATGGGACAAGGAGATTGTTGCTAGATACCCAGCCTCAACTTACATGAGGGTATCCATCTCAAGAGATTGCTCCTAGAAACCCAGCCTTAACTCATGTGAAGGCTTCTATCTCATATCAATATCCACTCAGTGTTAAACATTAATCCCATGGAGTTCATATTATGTCTTGACTTAAGTTCATGTTTATGAAAGAATGTCTTGACACTCAATCAAACATAATTCATAAGATAACTCCTATATTCAATAGGTGAGAATAGCCTTTCAACCTTGGAATCATCATATTCTGAGAAAACCTTTCACAACATGTCATATCCATACATTGGTATGTAATTGAGAATAGCCTTCAACAACACACAACAAGATCTTAATCATAATCACTTTAATCTCAAAGTGTTCTTAAAGCACATAAATAAAGCTCATAATCATGCATAATTCTCATATTTTACCCTTATAGGATCAAATATCATATTCAATCAACACATCTAGTATTACTACATTAGACAATGATAATAGCATGATTCAAATAACTCAATTACTACAAGCATAATCTCATATTATCCTTCTTCTATCAACAAACCCACATCACAAGATCTTAATTGGTAAATAAGGGCATTTGATGGATTCTTGGGGGATTTCAACATAAAAACCATAATAAATCATCAATTCAATCATAATATAAAGTAATCAAAGCATTAGAATCATTTTTGAAAGGAATCCATGACTTGGAGTCAAGCCCAAAATGAATCACTTTTGGGGAATTTCTACCTTTGAAATTGGGTTTTGAAGGGACTCCATGGATGAACTCTATCCATGGATGAAGGGCTACCATACCTTGACTATGAAATCCAACGAATTTGAGGAGAAAACCTTGCTCCTTCAATCCTAGCTCCAACTTCATTCTTCTTCTTTCTTGAAGTTCTAAAGAGAGAATTCTGGGGAAAACTTGGTTTTGATTTGTCATTTTGGAATTATGAGGAAGATGGATTCATTTAGGGGTCTTAAATCATTATATAGTTTGTCTAAACTAGTATAAAACGATGTCACTTAATATTGAGTAAAATTGGAAAAACCCAAAGTGCCCCTACATTTAAATGCCAAAAAGCAGTTTCACTTGACCACCCACAGCCCCACGACTATGGTCTGTGGATGGACCCATGTGGAATGCTGGTGAACCATGGGTTGTGTCCTGTAACTCTCCAATTTTGACCCTTGACCCAGGAACCTTGACCACAGGGCGTGGACCAACCCACGGTGTGTGGGTCCTATCGTAGGTCATGGTCTTGGGCAGTTTTCTCTTGGTCCTCCTCAAGGACTCATGGTTTGTCCTTGGGGGGGGGGGCGGTATTACCTTGACATTTGAACATGAAATCCTTTTATTTTAAGTACGAGGAGTTACATTTGCGATTATAACCCTCCCATCAAGCTGTAGTTTGGACTACTAGTTTCTGGGGTTTTACAAATTTTGTAACACTCCGGAAACTAATAGTCTAAACCAGAGCTTAACATGAGGGTTAGAGTTGTAAAAGTAACTCCCCGTACCTAAAAAATAGGGTTTTGTGTTAGAACGTCAAGGTACGACCCCCAAGGACCAACCATGGGTCCTTGAGGAGAACATTTAGAGGCTACTGGGCAGTGATCCACTCCTTAAAGGGCAGCCCATGCCTCATGGGTGAGGTGTTGTAGGTCAAGACCTGAAAATCACCCTTTAAATCTCGACCCATGCTTCACCAGCACGGCCCGTGGGTCCACCCGCAGTCTGTTAGTGAGGGTCGTAGGTGAGGCTTGAAACTGCCTTTTGGCAGTTACACTTAGGAGCATTTTGAGGATTCCTGGTTTTAATTAACATTAAGTGATGTTGGTTTACACTAAATTAGGCTAACTATATAAGGTTCTAAAGTCACCAAAGTAAGTCTTCCAATCCATTATTCTAAAATCCCAAAAGAACTCATCCTCTCCAAAAATTCTCTCTCTAAAATATCAAGGAAGAAGAAGGAAGTTGGAGCTAGGGTTTGAAGGGGCAAGGTTTCTATTCAATTCTTTGGAGATTCGTAGCTGAGGTATGGTAGTCCTTCATCCATGGATAAAATTCATCCAGGGAGTTCCTCCAAAACTCAATTTCAAAGATAGAAATTCCCAAAAGCTAGGGTTTGACTCCAAGTCATGGATTACTTCAAAA
This sequence comes from Solanum acaule, assembly GCA_036250505.1. Taxonomy (NCBI): domain Eukaryota; kingdom Viridiplantae; phylum Streptophyta; class Magnoliopsida; order Solanales; family Solanaceae; genus Solanum; species Solanum acaule. The sequence continues at coordinate 103,673 of JAJOOR010000744.1, forward strand.
AATGATTCTAATGATTTAATTACTTTATATTATGATTGAATTGATTATTTATATTCGTTTTATGTTGAAATCCCCTAATAATCCATGAAATCCTCATATTCCCAATTTATTACCTTATGATGTGGTTGAATTAATGAAAGAAGAATATTATGAGATTATTCTTGTAGTAATTGAGTTATTTTGAATTATGTTATTATCCATGTGTAATGTAGTAAGTCTAGATTTGTTGATGGAATATGATCTATGGTCCTTGAAGGGCAAAGTATGAGAATTATGCATGATTATCAGATTTATGTATATTCTTTAAGAATACTTTGAGAGTAAAGTTCTTATGGTTAAGATCTAGTTGTTGTGTTGTTGGAAGGTTATCCTCATAGACACACCTATGTATGAATATGATATGATGTGAATGGTTTTATCACAATATGGTGATTCTAAGGTTTAAAGGATATTCTCACCTATTGAATCTATGAGCTATAGTATGAATTTTGTTGGATTGAGTGTCAAGACATTCTTCCATGAATATGAACTTAAGTAAAGACTTAATATGAACTCAGTGGGAATTAATGCTTAGCAGCAAGTGGATATTGATATGAGATGGAAGCCCTAACGTGAGTTGAGGCTGGGTTTCTAGGAGCAATCTCTTGAGATGGATTCCCTCACGAGAGTTGAGGTCGGGTATCTAGTAACAATCTTCTTGTCCCATAACTACGTGCCCTCGTAGGTCATATAACTAGTTGATCCATCTAAGCTAAGATAATGGTTCTACCTTGGGCAAGTAAGACAAACCCTTTTCGGTGTGGGGTAGACACCAGATTCCATGTTAAGCTCACATGGTCTATCTCGGTTAAGGCTTATTCCCACTATGACAAGAATATGATTTATGAATTATTCCCACTATAGTTCCTTTTATGTTATGATGAAATATGTAATTAATATGCTTATGACTATGTTGTTAAATATGTTTGATATGAGGACTACTTGTATGATGTATGCTTAATGTTGATTGTTGCTATAAGTTGCTTTCCTTGATATGATTGACTAAAGGTTAATGTTCCCTTGTCCATGAGAAATAAGTTAAGGATGAGATCAAAGGAAGGATGAATATGAATGAGGAGGAGTATTCCTTGAAGTTTACCCTATTGTCTAAGTATGCTCCATCTTTGGTGTCCAACCCTAGAGATTAGATGAGTCGCTTTGTGATCGGTGTATTCGACCTTGTTAAGGAAGAGTGACGTACGGCAATGCTTTATGATGATATGAACATTCCTAAACTCATTATGTATGCTCAATCTATTGAGGAGTCCAAACTTAAGAGGAAGATTAGAGAGATGAAGAGGTCTAGGTCCAATGAACAAAGTCAACTAAGGTCTAAAAAGAGCTTCTCCAACCAAGATTATTCAATGGTGAAAAAGGAGAGGGTGTCTAACCCTAATTCTCAAGGAGGGAATGGAAGTGGTTCTTCTTTTGAGAGGCCTAGATGTACCAAGTGTGGGAAACAACATTTGGGTACGTGTCTTGTTGGCACATATGGGTGCTTTGGGTGTGGAAAGAAGGGTCATAAGATGAAAGATTGTCCAACACTCTCGGCAAAAGGAAGGGAGGATAAGCAAGCTTCTCTTAAAGGCTCGGATCTTGATGTTCCAAAGTGGAACTATTTCTATACTCTTCAAGCTAACAAGGACAAATGAGCTAATTCGGATGAAGGCACCGGTAAGTGATAGTTCCTTATGGTTGTGAATGTCTTGTTGAGGTTCCTATGTTGTTTTCATGTTAGCCTTAGTTGGGTTTTCTCCTAAGTGGGGGATAGTATGTTGAATAGTAAGTTGTTGAGAGTTGTGATATCTTATCTCTTTCCTTCTATTTTTATTCAAGCTTGAGACCAGGAGTTCTTTGTAGCTTGTTTCATGTTTTGGAGTCATGTGTGATTATGTGTTTCCATGGTCTCCTTATGTTATGCATGTTCTTAATGAGTTTATGCTTGAATGAGAAAATGAGTTTTTATGAATTATGTCCTCTTGTTGATATGCATTTAGTATGAGTTGTCTATATGCTTCATGAGGTTGATTGTTGAACATGTCTAAATGTGCTTTTATGAAAAAGTTGCATAATGTGCTTAATGATGTTGTGATGAGCATGATATGAGTTGGAGAACGTAATTCCGCCAATGTAATGAGAAATGTGAATTTTTGATGCATAATGAGTTTGTAGATGTAGTTCCTACCTTCTTTTTTTGCATTGAGCTGATTGATGTGGAGTTGATGTTTCCTACTAGTTTTGTGCATTTGTTTATGATGTTGCATGCATGATGGGCTGCTAGTGTGGAGTCGTTAACCCCTTAATGTGTTTTAAGTGTCATTCGAGGAAAAATGTTTCTATGTAGGGGATAGTGTAACGACCCGTAAAATGAATAAGTGAAACTAGAGCCTAACTAGTGAGTGTGTGAGTTTGTCATGAGGTTGGATGTGGTTTGATGTTGTCCTGAGCTTTGGTTGAGGGGTTTAGAGGTTAAACATCAAGGTACGACTCCCCAAGGACCACCCTAGGGGTCCTTGAGGAGGACCCTAAGCCTAACCCCCAAGACCCCTTGAAAGTAGAAAGTTATCAAAAATGGAGTGACCTACGGAAAGGGTCAACGCCCCGTAGGTTCATCCACGCCCCGTGGATGGCCTCCGTAGGTCAATGGGCCCCAAACCAAGCTGCAGCCCTAGACCACGGACCAACAACATGGTCCGTTAGTGGACTGACGGTCCATGAGTCTAGGGCGTGAGTCACACATGTGTTTGTTGTCTTGGTTCGGCCTAGCTAGGGGTGGATTGGTAAATTTACCCCAAGTCTTAATTAGTTGGGGGATGGTTATTTTATGTTAATTATGGTATTTTAAGAGTATTAAAAGTATTAGACTCTATTTTTCAACTAATTATTTCAAAACACCCAAAGTGAGAAACCTCTCTTCTCCAAAAGCTCTCTCTAGAAACCTCCATTGGAGGTGAAGACTTCAAGCTCTCAAGGTCAAATCTTCAAGGTTTTCAAATGATTTTCATGAGGAATCAATAGCAAGGTATGGTAGTCTTAATCCTTGTCTAACTTTTCGTTCAAGGTGCCGATTCAAAGGTGATTTCAAAGTACGAAAAATCTAGGGTTTTACTCAATCTCATGGATTCTTTTATCAAACATTTTCAAATGGTTTCTAATGACAAATTGTGATTGTATTAGTGTTTAATTGATGATTTATGATGGAAACACTCTATGAACCCATGAATTCTCTCAATTCCTAAATTGTGCCTTTATGAAGTGGGTTTGTTGATCATGAATGAATGTTGATGGATTATGCCTAGATTGATTTAGATTGTTGAATTATTGATGTTTATGTTGAATTAAGTGATTGAATCATTTCAATTTCATTATCTATTGTAGTATCTTGGATTTATAGATTGATGTTGGTTCTTAGTCTTGAAGGGAAAGTTATGATCAAATTACATATTGAAGTAGAATTGTGCTTGATCTATTGATCCACTTGAAAGGTGGAGGTGTTTACTTACTATGTATATTGTGGTATTGAATTGATGGATATCTTCCTTGTACCTCTATATATGAAGGATCTATGTGTGATCATGATGTAAAGTAAGTGTGTGTGATTTCAATGAATGTATAATGATCATGTTTAGAATGAAAGTGTGTTATGATTGAATGTTATTTCTTAATTGACACCTATGAATGAAGAGGCTATATGTGAAAGGTGATTCTAACATACATACACTCATGAATGACTAATGACTGAAGTTCTATGATAATGTTGATGATGATGGGTTAATTGACAGGCTATTCTCAATTGTAGTCTGATGAATGATAATGACTTATTGTGAAAGGAATTTCTCACAATAAGGGGATTCGTAGGTGAAAGGCTATTCTCATCTTTGAATCTATGAGCTTTCCAATGAACTAATATTGGGATGGGATGGATGCTCATCTAGGAGTTAAGGTGGAGTAGCTAGTAACAATCCCTATATTCCATTTTAATGAAGGTTGGGTTTGAGATGGATACTCATCCATGAGTTGAGGTGGAGTATCTCGTAACAATCTCTTATCCCATAATGAACTAATGTAATGAATGTAATGTACTCCGTGGGGAATAATGCTAAGCACCGAGTGGATATGAATTGAGATGGATGCTCATCCGGGAGTTGAGGCGGGGTATCCAGTAACAATCTCTTGAGATGGATGCTCATCCGTCAGTTGAGGCGGGGTATCTAGTAGCAATCTCCCTATCCCATAACTATGTGTCCACATAGGTCTAGCTAGTGGATCCACTTAAGATAAAGAACAATAGTCCTACCTTAGGCAAGTAGGAATCCCTTATCCGGTGAGGGTGACACCGGGATTCCATGAATTTCTCACGTGGTCTATTTCGGTTAAGGCTTACCCCAAAAAAAAAATGTTAATGAACTATAGCTTCTTAAGAATGCACTACTTAGTGTGGGTGGTGGTATGGGACGCCATCTATGCATTTCACAAGTAGGCTTTGAGAGAGGTTGTGGTGTGTTCCTTTATAATGTTAAGTGTTATGAATGTGATCTTATGATGATGTTAATGAAGAATGTTGATCTAATGTCTAATGATTGAAAGTTCTCATAATGAAATAAAGTTAATGAAGAATGTTGACTCTTATATGCTTAAATGTAGAGATGCATGCTATACATGGATTGTATCATGAGTTACTTCCTTTTCATGACTTAATGAATATGAATGTGCCTTGCCTATGGTGACTTCAAATGAGTACTTAGTGTGAGTAGTAGTATGGGATGCTACTTGCACATTGCACAAGTATGACTTAGAGTTGTCTTAGGTGATGGTCCTTATGTATTGATCTGACTTGTGTAATGTTTATGTCTCTTGTGTATTAGTATTGTGTAAGGATGGAAAGGTTGAATGGTAAGTTCACTTTTGGTGACCTCAATGTGGTACCTTGATGTGGATGGTGGTATGGGACGCTATCCATACATTGCACAAGGTATAGTATGAGGGTTACTTGAGGTGAAGGTAAAGGTTCATATGTGGATTATGTTCAAATGTGAAAATATGACTTGTATGTTGGTTGTGACTTATATTATGCCTCTTTTATCAATGTTCATGATGTTTTACCAAAATGGCATATATCATGACTTTCAAACAAATATCCTTTTAAGCATGTTTTTGGATGGCTATCATACTTTGTACTTTATGTGGTAACCCATTCATCTATGTTTTTACTACAAGTGTAGGTTCCGGCAAGTGATTTGCATTGGTCTAGTGAAGCTTGGATTAGAGTTCTCCATCAAAATAGCTTATGAAAGAAAGAGAGCAGAAGTATGACCTTATCAGGAAGAATATAAATAAAGCAGTATGGAGCCATCGTCATTTTGCCTGGCATGGGTATGTCCTCATAGATCGAGGGCAAGTGTTTAGAAGTTTCTTTCCTTTTCTTGTAGTAGACTATTTTAGATTTCTATTGTAAAGGGTTGTGTCCCAATTTTTGTTCAAGATTGTGTCTAAGATGGCCTTGTGAGATATAGACTTCCGCTTGCATTTAAATGATTTTGAATGTTAGATTGTATGGTTTTAAATAAAAAGTTTTAAATTTCGTACTATTTCTATTACCTTTGCAATGAATGAGCTATGAGGCTTGTATAAGACCCCTTCGGGGTCGAGTACGTTGTGTGGCATTCGGGGTCTAGACTCGGGTCATGAAAGATGCTAAGGTAGATAGACCAACGATACAAAAAGCTTGATCTTCGAGTAAATTAAGTTGATTTGTGTTTAGGAGTGACGCAAGGACGAACACCTAGCTTGGTTACAAAATATGATGAAATATAAATGCTCGTCAATTAGGACTGCCTATCCCCGCTCTATGATGTAGTTAGACAACTAATTGGAGTAGGCGATTAGAGGTCGGGAGACCATGATCATAAAATTATCCCTGTAAATCAGTAATTTGATAACCATAGTTAATTCATACATTAGATGCGATACATGAAACCCTATACATGTTGAGCCCTAGAATTTTCCAACCATTGTAAGTAATTTTATTATTTCATTCTTGCATTCTTTTCTGTATAAATAAAAATCAAACTCTCTTTGCACTCTTAAATAAATAATTAGACTATTATAATTTAGTAAATAGTTAATTGACAAGTCCTTCTGGTTCGATATTCCAGTTCTTTTAAGAACCACTATATTACTTGCGTGACCACGTACACTTGTGTGTGCAATTAGGAGCAACACTATGCATTTCCATTTTGGACATGGTCGTGCTCAATTAGAGATCCGCCATATTTGTTAGGTGATCAATATTGTATAGTTTACACTTCTTTTTGTATTTTTTGCCATTCCTTCAAACATCAATCCTTGCCTTGTCCAATTTCGTTCATACATGCGATGTATGGGAAGCGTCCAATACCACCACCCACACTAAGACACCACCTTAAGGTCACCAAAAGTGAACTTACCATTCATCTTTTCCACCTTTACACAATAAAACATTTAAGAGACATAAAAATTTCATGAGTCATATCATCACATTAGGACCACACCTAAGACAACTCTAAGTCATACTTTTGCAATGTGCAAATAACATCCCATACTACTATTCACACTAAGTACTCCTTTAAAGTCACCCTAGACAAGGCACATTCATATAAAATAGACATGACAAGGAAGTAACTCATAATACAATGCAAGTATAGCACACATCTTTACATTTAAGCATTTAAGACAACATTCTTCATTAGATTCATTTAGGACACATTCATGCATTTAGAGGACTTTCATACATTTAGTCATTAAGACTTAGAGAACTCACTATAGCCCCTTCAAAGCCTACTCGTGCAATGTATAGATGGCATCCCATACTACTACCTACACTTTGTAGTACCTATCAAGTAACTAGAGTGCACATCTCACATGATGGGATAAGTGTATTACCGACATAGACCATGCAAGCTAGACATGGAATCCGGTGTCATGTAACCCCACACCATAAGAGGTGTTCCACTTGCCTAAGGTAGAATGATAACATTAACTCGGATGGAATCTGCTAGCCAATATCCTATGTGGGCACATAGTTATAGGATAGGAAGATGTTCATTGGAACTCTAACCTAACATTGGGAGAGTTTCCATCTAACTATATCCACTCGGTGCTTAGCCTACATTCCCATTGATTATTTCATTCACAATGCATTAGTGTATTAGGGAGGAATGCCATAGGCCTATCAACCCATGATACATCATTACCAAGGAAAGAATGATATAAGCCTATCGATCCATGGTACATTTAAGGATAGTTCTAGAGTCCTCATGAAAGGAATACTATAAGCCTATCGATTCATGGTACCTCATCACATTCTTATACTCATGAAAGGAATGTAAGTAGCTTATCGATTAATGGTACATTGACTCATTAAATAAGGAATGCCACTAGCCTATCGAATCAAGAGTCTTCATTACATTAGATCATTTATGAAGAGAATGCATGAAGCCTATCAATTCATAGCCATTAAGTCAAGACACATTCTTCACTCATATATGAAAGGAATGACATAGCCTATCGATTCATATTCATCAAGTCAACACACATTCATTATATAAGAAAAGGATGCATAAACCTACCAATTCTAGATTCAACATTCCCATTATAGAAACTCTTTGAATTCCATCATCAACATTCATAAGTGTAAATATTGAGAAATAGCCTTTCAATAATAATACATTTACATGCAATACATGATCATCATTTTATCATTGAAACACATGTATATCCTTCACATTATACATCCATATATACCACATGATGATAATACATCAATTCCTCACACTATGCCTTCAAGTCCATGATCACAATGTACATAGTAAGTAAACACCTCCACCTTTCAAGTGGATCAACAATTCAATGCACAATTCTACATTAACATGAAATTAGGTCAAACTTGCCCTTTCAAGGCCATGATCACAAATTCTCAATTCACCAACAATTCACCATAATTAGCAATAGATGATGACACAAATCAATAATCTAAATCAATCTAAGCATAAATCCATCAACATTCATTCATAATCAACAAACCCACTTCATAAGACACAATTTAGGAATTGAGAGAAATCATGAGTTCATAGAGTTTTTCATCTTAAATCATCAATTAAACATCAACATAATCATAATTTATCATTTGAAAATGTTTTATGCAGGTACACATGAGATAGAGTAAAACCTGGGGTTTTTCATGAAACTTGAAATCTTTGAAACTTTTTTGAAATTGACTCTAGGGTGAAAACTAACCCTAGATGAAGGATCACGATACCTTGCTATTGATTCCCAACAAAAATTGAAGAAGAAACACCTTCAAATCCCCAACCCTAGCTTGATCTTGACCTTGATCTCCAATGGAGTATCTAGAGAGAACTTTTCAGGAGGGAAAGGTTTTGATTTGAGAGATGAAATCTGAATGAGTGTTTTAATATTTTTATACTCTTAATATATGTTAAAACACTTAAAATAATCATCCACACATTAATTGGGACTTGGGGTGAATTTACCAATTCACCCCACCAAGGCCGCAACTTGACAGCAAACACAGGCCCAATCGACGCCCACCAAACCACGGACCATGGTTTGGTTGACGCCACGTACAGGTCATCCATGGTTGGTGGCTGTGGCTAGTCATTCGGGGCCCTGACCTATAGAGGCCATCTACGGGGCGTGGATGGACCTATGTGGTGTGGACCCCTTCCGTTACGTCACCAAACTTTGGCAAACTTTCATCAAATGGGGCAACCTTGGGGGTTAATCTTAGGGTACTCCTCAAGGATCCCTAGGGTGGTCCACGGGGAGTCGTACCTTGACGTTTAACCCCTAAACCTTCAACCATGACTCGGGACAATATTAAACCACATCAAAACTCAAGACACACTCACACACTCATTATTTAGTCTCTAGTTTCACTAGTTCATTTTTAGGTTCGTTACCACTATGGTGTTATTCTCCAATGTATTAATGTATAATGAAATGAATGAGCTCCTAATGAAGCTAATGAGAATGTTGACTTAAAGGCATAATGAAATGATGAATGCTTAACTTGAAAATGTTATTATGAGTTACTTTCCTTGTCATGTCTTATTAAATATAAATGTTCGTTATCTATAATTATTGACTAAAGATGAGTATGAAGAATGGTAAGTTCATTTATGGTGGCCTCAAGGTGGTACTTAGTATGAATGGTAGTATGGGATTCCATTCTTACATTGCACATGATTAGCTTAAGGTTACTTAAGATGATGGTTCTAATATGTTGTAATAACTTATATGTTGAATATGTTTGTATCTTATGCCTTTTATACTAAAGTTCATGATGTTTCTCAAAATTTGCATATAGCACGGTTTTCAACCAATCTGTCCTTGTAAGCATGATTTTTGCATGGGTATCATACTTCGTACATTTTTGTGTGCTAACCCATATTTCATACATTTTTGTTTTCTATATTGTTGTTTCATTTCTTTCATTGTACTAGACACTTTTTAGACTTTCTATTGTAATGGACGTGACCCAATCTTTGATTCAACATATATTAGATGACCATGTGAGACAAGTAGACTTCCGCTGTTTTAACCAATTCTTTTGATTGTATAGATTAAAAGATTTTAATTCCGCACCATATTCTATCATCTTATGCTATGAGGCTTGTATGAGGCTTTTCAGAGTCTTGTACATCGTTTCACGTCCGGGGTGTAGGATTGGGCCGTGACAAATATGTCCCTAACTTCTGATGCATAATGCTTTTCTAAGTATTTATTTGTTTGATTATCAAACTTAGACCAAAAGGCCCTTGAGATTGCTTAAATTGGGCTTTGTGGTGATTGGAAATTATGGGAAAACCTATTATATGAAGCTTTCATATATTTTTCTTTCAAAATGTGAGAGTTGTAGTGATTTCTAACTCTTTTATTGATGTGCTTTTTTAACATAGAATCATTTTGGCTGTGAGGGCACTTTAATGCTTTTGTTAAAGCACAATTTTGCATTATAATCCAACATTAGTGTTGTTGTGCTTGGATTGATACCAGCTAGTCATCATTTGAAGCTTGTTGAGAATAATTGAGATATTGCATACACTTGATAGTAGCCTTGTGATTGTACTTGCAAGGTAACTTGCATTGAGCACTGTTGTAGACATCCTTGTTGAACTGATTGTGTTCTTGATTTATTTAAGAACAAGAACAAGTGTAAGTTGGGATTGATGATGAGTTTCAAAGTTAAACTCATTTGAAGTCTTTTAGTTCAAAAATAGTGTCCTCAATGTATATTTATGTCCTTATATGATGATATTTGGATGTTTTGCACCTATGAAGGTTAAAGGACAAGGCAAGGATGGAATCATGAGAAAGAGGTCAAAAACATTGAAAAGAGTGAATATTCCATACGAAGGATCGCCTATCACTTATGAAAATAATCAAGGCAAGTCGATGAATTAAAGTTCAAATGGTGATTCACTGAAGCAATTGGGCGAGCTAAAAATTCCATCACCTAAAAGACGGAAGGTTGAAAAAAACTAAAGGCTAAAATAGGCAAAAAAGTGGTCATCAACAAATCGCGGAACATGAGTGGCTGATTTAATATACTTTTTCACCTGTTGTTCAAACACATAAAGCTTGAAGCTAAAGAATAGTGAGTTGAAGAATAAAATTGTGATCCACCGATCGTGTAGGTGAGCGCAACTAATGTCCCCAATCAGGTCACACATGGAATTTTTAACTAATATTTGGGGAAATTATACATAGCCTAAAAGATAGAGAAAATGTATCTTTTATCCTTTTCAAAGAGACTTTGGAATATCTGAATTAGAACTTTACTTTCCTCTTAGTTTTGGGGTTTTGAACAATTTGTAATGGATAATTGAGGGTTTAATTAAAAGTGGGTATTGAAGATTATTGCTTATTATTAAAACTTTGATGGTTGAAAACATATTTGGTATAATTTCTTTCACTTTTATAATGTTTGGCTAAAACCAGAATTCCAGAGATGTGAGTATAGATTGGGGTGTTAACTAACTTTTTGGGTCTAGCATCATGATCTATTTTGCAGTTGTTTATACATGTATTTGAGCTATTTCACATTGGTTCAATTTATGGGCTTAGGTTCGAAACTTTTTCTTAGCTTAGATCTTTTATTAAAGCTTGAAAGATATTAATCAAAGTGGGTAAATAACTTAATACTTGATAATTTTATTTGATTGTTGTAGTTTGCTCGAAAGAGAAATTATATTTTCATTTCTAATAGGAAAATCATCTTGAAAAGAGATTTTGTAAGGTATTGGGTAGATTTGTATCTACACATGGATGAGACCAAAAAGAGATTTTATGATATGACAAATTTAGATTGAAAGATTACTTGTTTCTTTTATGATTACCCAGCATATCCATGATGATATAGCATTGTTGAGCAGACTCTTGTACCCCTATTTTATATTAATACTAACTCGCACATCCCTAGAACATCTCTTACTTGTTTAAACCCTGTTTTAGATGAATTGTGATAATTGATTTTAAAACCCTTATCTTAAATTTTGTGGAATCGTTAACCCATTTCTCCTAATTGCTACAACGAATTGGTTTGCTTCTAAGTTTCCTTATTAAATTCTTCAATTTAGATAGCTCAATGTGGGATTCGACACCGACTCTACTATTGGATATTTAAATTTCAATAGATCGATTATTCATTTAATTGTTTTTGTGAGTAATTTGAGCTATATTAGGTGCTTCGGTTCTTTTTCGTGCGCAAGAAAGATGGTTCTATTAAAATATTAATTAATTATAGTGTATTGAATAAGGTCACAATCAAGAATAAGTATCCCATCATAAGGATTGATTACTTTTTTGATCAACATCAGGGTTCTATCTATTTTCGAATATTGACCTCAGATCAAGTTATAATCGGCTCAGAGTCAGAGAATGTGACATTCCAGAGACAACTTTTAGGATTCGATAAGGCACCTATGATTTTATTGTTATGTCTTTTGTAATAGAAAATCCTTTTGTAGCTTTCATGGATTTGATGAACAGAGGTTTCAATAAGTATTAAGTATTCAGTATCATAGCCTGAGTAATCTTGGTGGGCTGGAAAGCAGTAGAAGGACCAGGAGACTAGGAGGAAATGGAAGCGGGTGTACTTGAAGACCCGAAGGCCGGAGTAGGCACAAATGCCTGTGCAGGTATCGACTTAACATCAACCTCCGGGGATGTATCCACCGAAGCCGCTCTCCTCCTATCTGCCTCTTCCTGAGTGTATTCGGCCTCTATCAGAGCTCTTGCCTCAATCCACCTCGGGGTGGTGCCAGAAATCAAGGGAGCAAGTCATTACTTAAGATCATCCAGGGCCTATGTTGTACCTAGCCCCTCATACTCATGGTCAAACCTCCTGGCACTGTCTTGTTCAGCATTGATCTGATCTCTGCTGCACCCCACTTCTTTCCCCCGGACCATTACGGACTTCACTGGTCTGAAGGCACTGGCCTTTTTCTTCCCCTGGGGAACTAACTCACCATACGTAGTGTAGAATTCACGAACCGAGGTGGGGATATACGGGCCTCGGTGCTTGGTGAAGATGTCAAAGAGATGGTATATGAGTGTGTCCCTCTCCTTAGAATATATGCCCTCTAGGCCCTCTGTGGACAATAACTTTTCCTCGAGAATCATCCTCAATCCCTCGGCCTTTAGCCTATTGAGTTGCCGAGGAGGAGGACCCTGAACTGGTGGCGCTGGAACCACCGTCTGTGCCAGAGCTGGCATTGTATCAACAGTAGGAGGGGTGGCCTTTGAGGTCGTCGATGGACCTTGATGAAATCTGGAATGAATCTCAGCTCGCCGGGATTGCAGAGGTTGGTCATGCTCAGGCTGAGATAATGTAGCTTGGGAATCAAAGGATTCTCCCTCGTTGCTGGAGTTGTGCTCCGGTATCTCAGATGCGGGCGCTTTGCCCTTGCCTTTGCCTCCCTTGGGAGGTGCCTGTTTGCCCTTTTTAGAGGGAGTAGTTGCTCCCTCATTAATAACAATGTCCTTTGCTCTTTTGTGGGGCAGCATACTACTATCGCCCAAGTTGGTCCTAGCCATATCTGCTATATACATAAAAATGGTTAGAAATAGTCCAAGAAAAATATAGAAATCATGTTGCAGAAAGCCTCGCCGAACCGATCGGTGAGTCACCGAATCACTTTGGCGAGCGAGATCGGGCTCACTGAAAGGATTGGCCTAAAAATTTACCAGAAAAATGGCATGTCGGTGATGTGAAGGGCCTTACGGCGAATAGCCGACACCTTTCGGCGAACTAAGATTAGCTTGCCGAAAGTTACAGTATATTTTAGGTGTTAAGGGCGCAGAAAAGGGGATCAAGGGAGACTTTCGGTGAGTCACCGAGTGAACTCGGCGAGCTCAGGTTTCTCGCCGAATGTTACAGAACCAAAGTCAACCAATTCATGAAATTCAAGGCGATCTAAGGGGACTTCGGCGAACCACCGAGTGGTTCGGCAAGCTTGACCCAGCTCACCAAACTGCCCAATGTGCCCATTTTCAACCCCGATTCCCAAAATCAAACATGTAGCCCCCGAAAAAAAATCGAACAAATACAAACTAAACTAGGCCCAGACATATATGACCCATGCCATCGGGGTACTCAGACTTCCCTCAATTTTGCCAAAATTGGCCATTTGACAACATTCACCCTTAAGAATGTCGTCAAACGCTCCATTATTGGGAAAAACACGTCATTTAGGACAATTTAGGTTACTCTGACTTCACCTGATTAGACCCAACAACAACTTAATGTAACCTGCAAGATTATGATTAATTTAAGAGAACGAAATTAAAGAAATCAACCATTTAGGTAATTTTAGCACAGTTACGAGAATAGGAAAGGCAACTAGCACACATTTATGATTTTAGAGAGGCCCAACACACATCAATAAGAATTAAGTAATTGCATTTGAGTTACACATCTATTTAAGAGTTTGGGGTTCGGAAAAACCAACCTTTAATGCCAAATTCTGATTTTGATATGTTAGGTCGCAATGAATCCCAACTCCGAACATGAGATCAACGAACAAATATGCGAGAAAATGCAAGAATAAAGAAAATATCCAGTGCGGGTGTGATTGTACGAAGTTAAAAGTGAGGGAATGTGAAAGAGTTTGAAAGTTTAAACCTTTGGCCTTCTAAAAACTATACAGTTCTTGCCCTTTCGGCCATGTTATTTGTCCTCGCCGATCCACTCTACGACACCCCGAGTGGTTACTTGCCTTGACGAGTTTTACAGGACCTCCAATTAGTTTCGGAGTCGAAATGGCCGACAAAGTCAGGCTCGCCGACCTATTAGGCGAGTCACCAACTAGTCCTTGGGCCTGCCGTGTTTTATAGACTCCATCCTTGTAATTTCTTGAGTCCAACGACAGTCCAAGTTGGGCTCGTCAACCTGTTCGGTGAATCGCCGACCGGACTCTTGGCTCGCCAACCTGCATATTTCAAACACATTCCACTTTTTCACCTGCACAATCAATACCTGTTACTCCAAAAACCAAAATAAGGCAAGAAAAACTTGGGTTACCTCCAAAGAAGAGCCTTATTTAACGTTGTGGCACGATGCAAGTACCCACTCAAGCTTCATTCTTGGGGTTTGCCATAGTATCACTAGGCAACCCACCTTGTTGTCTTGGGTTTAAATGTGAAGAAATTTGACCCATTTAGGTCTCCAACTGCTTGATAGAGCTGGAATGAGAAGTCATCGTCTGATTGAGAGTCGACACATCTTCCTTCATTTCCTTCAAAACTTTGTCAGACCCTTCAACCTTGTTGAGAATACGTGAGAGCATATCCTCAGTCCGGCCACCCCCAGAATCTTTGGGCTTTTGACGCTCATGGGGAGGAACATACCTATCCTTCTCCCCATCTTTTTCCTTCCAAGTGGCATTCCAATCACACCACTCTCTATCACGGTCTTTAGAGCCCTCATCTTTATTCCAACCTTGGTTACCACCCGACTTTGTATAGTTTACACGATAACCTCCTTCTTGATTGGATAGCAAGTTCACTTCCTCGTTATACAATGCTTCAAAGTTGGCCTGATCAGGGTTTACACACCCAACACCCATAACATTAACACTCCTCGTACCAGCACCCATGATGTTCTTGGCCAAGATGTCCAGCTGGATCATCTTCGTTGCTATATTTTGGTCTCTCTCTTGATATTTTTTAATATTTACCTTCTTCAACTTGTAAGTGAGAGGAGAGACCTGATCTTCACAGGTGTATGATGCCTAGTTAATTTTGGTTATGCCATCCAAGAGTTGGGCTGCTAGAATGTAAGGTTGCTACATTAGACCTATCACGACTTGGGGTTACCCCCTAGGAGAAACATGGCGTACTTGACCCTAAAGGGGTCCCATACAAGCCCTTAGCATAATCATAACATAATGACAGAGAATAATTGCGAAAAATTGAAAACTTTTACAATCTAAGTCAAATTCTTTTTCATAAACGAAAATAAGAGTCTAGACTTGTCTCAATAAACATCTAGTACAATAGAAAGTACAAATAGGGTCAAAGCCCTTTACATAAATAAAGTCTCAAAAGTAGAAAGTACAATAGAAGCTAGAAAATTATAACATCTTGTCACTAAACTTGAGAACTCACCAAGCCTGTGGAATAGTCAACCAAAGCTTCATTTGACCGAAGTAGCATGTCTCAGCGACCGGAACCTACACTTATAGTAAATGTAGAAGATATCGGTTAGCACAAATAATGTACTAAGTATGGAAGCCATGCACAAAATTCCTTAAAACATGCATAAAAGGGACATTTAGTTGAAATCATTCTTTTATCAAGTTTAAAAGCCATTATGCACATTTATGAAGAAACATAAGTCAAATCAACATATAAGCAACCCAAAGCCATACTAGTGCAATGCAAAGGTAAGATCCCATAATCCTACCAAATGCTAAGTATCACCTTAGGGCCACCAACAACATACATATCTAGGGATGGAAATGGGGCGGTGTAGGGTGGGGGCGGGGGCGGTTTAGGTTGTGCTTAACCTGCAAAATTTTTAATCTACCCCGCCCCGCCCCATATAACAACTCTTTTCAATTTCAACCCGTCCCACCCCGCCCCGCATAATTTTTTAAATATTTTTTTTCTAGTTATGTTTGATACTAAAAATAAAATTCATAAAATAAATTCATTTTTCATTAAGTTGTATAAATTTAATAGGATAGTAACTTAAAATTTTATTTTTTAGAGGTCAATTGGGAAACATGTAACAAATTGTATTATTTTTATTGAACCAATTTCATTTATTATCTTAAATATTTTAGTAGCTTTAAGTTTGAACCCACATAAAATCACATATACCCGCAACTCGCCCAGCCCCACATTAATTTTTAAAAAACCCACTTCAACCTGCCCCGCATCCGACCCACCCCACACAACCTTAAACCTGCCACGCCCCACATAGCCTTAAATCCACCCCGCCCCACATCCGCCCCGCCCCATTGCCATCCCTATACATATCTTGCTTTTACCTCAATGAAGTGCAATTTGAGTTGTTGTACAATGAGGAAGTGAACTTCCTTACAAATCAAAGAGGAGGATTTCGTTCAAACTATCCAAGGCCAGGTGGAAATCCCAGTTAAAATATAGATGATGGATGGAGAGATCCTAATAGGGAATGGCGTGAACGTAATGCTACTTGGAAGGAAAGGGATGGTGAAAAAGAAAGATATGTCCCAACTCATGAACACCAAAAGCCTAAAGAGCAAAGATCTGACCTGGAGAACTTTCGTATGGAAGACATGGAACCACAAACCTCTACCTATGCAGATAGCCTACAAAATGAGAAAAAATTATATAACCATGTTATGAGAACATATATTGAAAATATATACAAAATCCAAACCTATTTAAATCATAATCCTAGATCCACTACAACCAAAGAACCAAGTCAAGACTACCTAACCCAAAAATTACAAGGTTATAACAAGCTAATCGCACAGCCAAAAATTAACGCCAATTTAGTAAGGACATGTTGCAATTATGGACTATTAAATACCATATACACATACGACGGAGAAGAAATAAGTGGAATACCAGAACTACACAAGGCATTCATCACATATAAAAGAGTTACCAAGGGAAATTTATTTTATGTAAAATTTTATACAGCACCAGCGGAGATATTATACGAAGAGATAAAACCCCCAATTCAAGTTATTAAAATAGGACTAACCAAAGATATGATTATACCTGAAGATATTGGACAACAGGAAGAAATACAAAAAAATAGAGATACCAAGTTTTTATGCCAATAAAAGAATAATTGGTATATCAACTATTATACAAGAGTTAGCAAACAAATATTTGAACGGAAATGCTATATGGAGTTACTACTCTAGATATCAGTTAATGATATATTCAAATTCGAGAGAACTAAGAAGAACAGATATGGATGAAGTCCAGCAATGGATTTTAACATTATTAAAACCAGAAGAAAGACCTACGACAAGAGCACTCAAAGCAGGATTTATTTCGCTAGAGCTATTAACCAGTTATTGCAAGCTAATTGGACACAAATATCCAGATCATAAATGTTCAAAATGCAATGGAGAAGATAATGTGATACCAGATGTCCAGCTAGAATGATACAAAAGAAAAAGCAAAAACAAGATAGAAGAAAAGACAAAAGAAGACAAGTTATGAAGATAAGTTATGAAAAGTCATAAAGTAAATATTGGAAAGATAAAGTTTGTGACTTATTGTGTAAATTATTGTAAAGTAAAGGACAATGTAAAGTAAAGTAGAAAAGGATAGGTGTGTAAGGATAAAGCAAAGTAGAATAGTAAGTAGACAAGTGTAAAGTGGGTAAGTGTGGTAGGTAGGCATTATTAAAGTAGTATGGACAAGTGTAAAGTATGTAGGTGGTGTGCATTATTAATAGGACAAGTACCTAACTAGAACTCCATACCACCAGTTGAGGAATGCTATTATGAGGAGGATTCATGTTTGGTAAATGATCAGATAGAGGGTTTTCGAGCCAACGCCCAAGGTTCCAACTCAGATAATTGGCGCCAAGGTCAAGGAAACCCATGTTAGAACTATGAAAACTATAATCGAGAGGGAAACTATGTCCGGGATGGGAACTATAATCGTGATAACAACTACAACAGGAACATTTATGGCAACATAAATGAGAGAGTTGGGCCCTATGTTCCACCTGAGAATAGGGAATCTTGAAATAGAGAGGATGGGGTTAGTATGTCACGCAATGAGGATATGATGCAAAAGATGACTAATAGGTTTGATGCAATTGATGAGAATATCAAAGAGATGCGAAATGACTTCTCTGGAATAGATAAAAAAAAATGATGCTCATACAATATCGATCAAGAAACTTGAGCAGCAGTTTAGTCTGTGGTCCACTACTGTGAACCCATGTCAGCCTGGCACACTTCCTAGCAACACCATCCAGAATCTGGAAAATGATGGACATTGTATTGCGGTCACCACTCGAGGAGGTAAGCAGACCATTGATCCTTCTATGTCGTCTGAGGTTGAAATTGTGGTAGAAAAAGATGAAGATGAAATTGTGACCCAAAAAGTTGTTCCCATGCTTAGACCTCCACCTCCATTCCCATAGAGATTGGTGAAGAAGATCGAAGAAGGAAAATAGCACAAATTCATAATTATTTTGAAATAGCTTTCCATCAATGTTCCATTGATAGAAGCTTTGGAGCAAATGCCTGGTTATGCGAAATTTATCAAAGATTTGGTGACCATGAAGAGGGTCGTCAATTTTGTGAATGATGAGAGGTTGCAACATTGCAGTGCTATTACTACTAGGTGACTTGTCCGAAAGAAAAAGGATCCTGGAGCTTTCATTATTTCTTATACCATCGAGATTTTGCACTTTGCAAAAGCTTTGTGTGATTTAGGTGCTAGAATCAACTTGATGTCGTTGTCCACTTATATTAAGTTAGGTTTAGGGGATACAAAACCGACTACGATGTGTCTACTTATGGCCGATAGAACTATGAAGAAGCCCATTGGTGTTCTCCAAGATGTCCTTGTGAAAGTGGAGTCGTTCATCTTCCGGCGGATTTTGTGATACTTGATTGTGAGGTTGATTTTGAGATTCCCTTCATCTTAGAGAGACCATTCCTTGCTACTGGGCGTACCTTAGTTGCATATGGAGAGACGGTAGATGAAGTTCAGACTGAATAATTGTATGACACAGAGGTACCCCCTAGATGTAACACGGTGTACTCGACCCTAAAGGGGTCTCATAGAAGCCCTTAGCATAATCATAAACATAAGTAATAGAAATGATGCGGAATTTAAAACTTTTTAAAATAGAAGTCTTTTTCATAAAAGAAGTATAAGAGTCTAGACCTTGTCTCAATCACCATCTAATACAATCGAATACAATCTTAGGGTCATAGCCCTATACAACATAATGTTGAAAATAGAAAGTACAAAAGGAACTAGAAATGAATAATGTCTTGTCCTCAAACCATGAGGACTCACCGAGCTTGGAGAATAGTCAACCCAAGCTTTACTTGAATGGAGATGTAAACCACAATTACCGAACCTACACTTATAAGAAAATGTAGAGAATATGTGTTAGCACAAATATTGTACTAAGTATGGAAGCCATGCATAAAAATCCTTAAATCATGTAAAAAGGGACATTTAGTTAAAATCATGCACTTAGTCAACTTTAAGAACCATCATGCACATTTAGAGTAATTACATTGTCAAACCATTTCATAAGCAACCCTAGGCTACCATAATCATGCATAACTTACCTTGACCTAATCCATAGCCAACACTCATAGACAAGGAGTAATTCATGTCCATATCTTATAATAAGTAAAGTCACTCTTAGAAACAATTCTTATCTTGCATACGTAGTTTCATATATTTTCATAGCATAAGGAAATCATACCATAACCCCTTTATAAGTCAACTTGTGAAATGTATAAGTGAAGTCCCATACCCCCACTCACACTAAGCAAAGCTCATTCAGAAGTCATAAGTATAGCTCATGTTCATATTCAAAATTCATGTTCATAGTTCATGTGCATGGTTCATAATTCATGTTAAGCATACATTAACTCATAAAGCTTCATGTCATACAAGAAAAAACCACAATCACTATCAAGGACTACTTGTGCAATGCGTGAATGAAGTCCCATACCCCCATTCATGCTAAGTAGAACCTCATGAAAAACCGTAGTACATAACACATGTTCTTGTCCATAGTTCATATTCTTGTTCATGTCATGTAGGGAAAATGGCCTTAACCGACATAGACTATGTGAGCTAGATGGAATCCTATGTCATGCCCCATACCGAAAAGAGGTGTCGTACTTGCCTAAATGTAAAACTAACATGTTTAGCTTTTAGATGGATCCACTAATTAAAGACCTATGTGGGCACATAGTTACGGGATAAGGTGATTGCTACTAGAAACCCGGAATAACTGAGGTAAACAGTTTCCATCTCATGAGATAATTATTTTGGGAACCCGAACTAACTAACGTAAAAGGAACCCAATGGGAAGCCGGACTAACTCACTTAAAAGCTTTCATCTCATATTCATATCCACTCGGTGCTAAGCTTAATTCTCTTTAGTATTCATGTTAAGTATTTACTTTAGGTTCATGCTTATGAAAGAATGCCTAGCACTGAAACCAACATAGTATCATGGTAGCTCATGCATTCATTAGGTGAGAATTTCCTTTCAACCTTAGAATCATTAATATGTGAGTAAACCTTTCACTTCATGTTCATAGTGTTTCATGAGAATAGCCTTTCAATCAACACAACAGTAATATCATTATCATAGACCTTTCATGCATAGCCATGTGTAAGGGTATGGGGGGAAGGATCTTGCAAAAATACCACACTTAAACAATACTCATAGGATCATCACTATCTAAGTGAATCATGAGTTCATATACAATCCTCATCAATATGTACAAACCCTAACAATTTTCCCTTCAAGGATATGAATCAAACTCAACCCAAACTTCTAGAATTACTACCTTAGATAGGGCAATATAATTATTCAATAACTCAATTAACATAAACATAATCAATTGACATGCTTCCTTAATCAATCAACCCACATCATGAATTCACTATTTAGAATTATGGGGGATTCATGGGCTCTTGAGGGGATTTTATCATAAATCATCAATTAATCATCAATTCAGCCTTAATCCACCATAATCAATTATAATCAACCATAAATAAACAATTGAAAACTTTTTGAAAGAGAACCCATGACTTAGATTGAAACCCTAGGTTTTTGGGGAAATTGAAAGCTTGAAATTATTGCTTGAAGGGACTCTATGGGTGGAAGGTACTCATAGATGAAAAACCACCATACCTGTGGAAGATTTCCACATGAAATTGAAGAAGAAAGGCTGCTCCTTGAACCCTAAGCTTGACCTTGTTCTTGTTCTTCAATGGAGTCTTAGAGAGAAAAATATTGGAGAGGGGAGTTGGTTTTTAGTTTGAGTCTTGTGAGTTATGAGGTGTAAAAGAGGTGGTTAATATTTAAAAAGTACTTATATATGTCTAAATAACTAATACAAACCGTCCCCACCCTTTAATAATTAATTTAGGAATTTCTTAATCTAAGTCACCCTAGGCCGAATCTGAGGCAGTTCTGCAGACCCCATCCACAATCCCCGCCCACGGGGCGTGGATGGACCCACAGACCGTATTGGTCACTCGTGGGTTGGGTCTGTGGCTCCTCATTTAGGACAAGGACCAACCCTCAATACCGAGACCCCACCCACGGGGCGTGAGTGGGTCCACGGACCGTACTACATGTTCCTAGTATGTTACTGGAACTTTGGAGAATTGGGGGAAGTCTAGCCTTGACTCATGACCCCCACCTACAGGGCGTGAGTCCACTCACGGCTCGTGGGTGCCCATTTCGTGGGTGGCTGCCTTCAGGTATCTTTTTGGCTGCAAACCAAGGCCCTCCTCAAGGATCCTTGGATGGTGCTTGGGGGGTCATGCCTTGATGTTTAGATCATAACACACATTTACAAACTTAGGGAAGTTATTTTAAGACTCTAATCTTTACGTTCAACCCCATTTAGGCTACTAGTTAACATATTAGGCTCTAGCTTAGTTAATTACTTTTCCGGAGTGTTACATTATCTCCCCCTTGGGAACATTCGTCCCTGAATGATGACCTTGACACAAAACTAAATTAGAAACTCAAGAATAGCAGCCCATCATGCACGAAACATTAAAAATATGCAAACTTACAAATGCACTATTCACCTCATGCACTTAATCAAAAAGGAGGAAACTTCAACTCCATCTCAAGACATGGTCAATGTAATACAAGGGAGTAGGAACTACATCTACCAACCCAATATGCATGAAGTGCAACATTTTTCATGTCCATAGGAGGAACTACCTTCTCCTACTAAAAGCAAGCTCCACAAAACATCATGGAGCCAATATGCTATTCCATCACAAGCACAACAAAGCATGTTCATCAAATCACCTCATGAATTCAAATATGCCATCATCATACTAAATGCACAATCAACAAGAGGGACACATATATCATAAAAGTCATTTTCTTACTAAACATGAATTTCATCAAGAGCATGCATGGCATAAGGAAATCATGAAAAACTCATACAAGACACATGACTCCCAAAACACTAAAATTCAAGAGGAACTACTTACCTCAAACTTAAATAGGAGTAGAAGGAAAAAGATGAGGATAAAGGGACATCATATCGGTCTCGGACTCCCATGTAGCACCATCAACTAAATGATTCCTCCATAAAACCTTAACGGAAGCTACTTCCTTGTTTCTCAACTTTTTTACTTGCCGGTCAAAAATTTCCACCAAAACTTCCTCGAAATATAGACTATCATCAACTCCTAAACCCTCTAAAGGAATGATGGATACCGGATCACCAATGCACTTCTTAAGCATGGAAACATGAAATACCGGGTGAACCAGAGCCAACTCTTTTGGTAAGTCTAACTAATAAAAAACTTTTCCAATACGTTTCAAGATTTGGTATGGGCCCACATACCGGGGACTAAGCTTCCCCTTCTTACCAAACCTCATCACACCTTTCATTGATGAAATTTTCAAGTAGACCCAATCACCAATTTCAATTTCTAAATCCCTCCTTCTAACATCGGCATAAGACTATTATCGACTTTGGGTCGTCTTCAACCTCTCTCTAATGAGTCAAACTTTTTCAATGGCCTCATAAACTAGTTCGGGACCAATTAGAGAAAATTCACCTACTTCAAACCAACCAACCGGAGATCTACACCTCCTACCATACAATGCTTCAAAAGGAGCCATGGCAATACTTGCCTGGTAACTATTATCGTAGGCAAACTCTATCAATAGTAGATAGTCATCCCAATTACCCTTGAAATGTATCACACATGCCCTCAAAATGTCCTCTAAGTTTTGAATGGTGTGTTCCGCTTGACCATCCATTTGAGGGTGGAAAGTGGTACTAAGCTTAACATTGGTACCAATCCCTTTTTGAAATGCCTTCCAAAAGTGTGAAGTAAATTGAGTACCCCGATCCGAAATAATAGACAAAGGAACCCCATGTAGCTTCACTCTCTACTAGATGTATAATTGGGAATAGTCTTCCGCCGAATAAGAAACCTTGACGGGAATAAAGCGGGCTGATTTTGTCATTCTATCAATAATGACCCAAATAGAATCATGTTGCCTTCGAGTACGAGGCAAACCCACAACAAAGTCCATATTCACTTCCTCCTACTTCCAACTTGGAATATATATAAATTGGGAAAAACCTCCCGGTCTTAGGTGTTCTGCCTTGACTTGTTGACGATTCAGATATTTGGCCACAAAACCCGCTATATCATTATTCATGCCATTCCACCAATAGACTTCCCGTATATCATGGTTCAACTTGGTGGCTCCCGGATGAATAGAATACCACGAACCATGATTTTCATCTAGAATTTGCTCTCTCAAGCCATTAATATCCAGAACACATAAACGACCTTGGTACCTAAGCACCCCATCTCTACCTTGGGAGAAAGCCTCAATGGAGTTGTTGAGTACCGATTCTTTCAACTCCATTAATATGGGATCAAGTCCTTGTTTAGACTTCACATCAACCACAAAGAATGATTCGGAACCATGATGGACCATGACACAACCCTTGGTGGAATCCACTAGTTTGACACCTAACCGGGCCAACCTATGTACATCACGAACTAACTCCTTCTTCTTATCCTCTATATGAGCTACACTACCATGGACAATCGACTTAGGGCATCCGCAACTACATTAGCCTTGCTGGGGTGGTAAAGAGCACTCATGTCATAATCCTTTAAAAGTGCTAACCGCCTTCTTTGTTGGAGATTCAAGTCTTTTTGGGTAAACACATATTGAAGACTCTTGTGATCGGTGAAAACATCTACATGTACCCCGTATACATAGTGCCTCCATATTTTCAAGGAAAACACCACCGCCGCTAATTCGAGATCATGAGTTGGATAATTCTTTTCATGTACCTTGAGTTGCCTCGAAGCATAGGCAATCACTTTACCATGTTGCATAAGGACACATCCCAAACCCACTTGAGAAGCGTCACAATATACCACACACCCATTGGTATCCTTCGGTAAAGTCAACACCAGCGCAGAAGTAAGTTTTTCTTTCAATTCTTGGAAGCTTTTCTCACAAGCCTCCGACCACACACACTTAGCTTTTTTTTTAGTTAAAGCCGTCAATGGAGAAGCAATGGAGGAAAAACGCTCAACAAACCTCTTATAGTAACCGGTCAAACCCAAAAAGCTTCTAATATTGGTAGGAGTTAGAGGTCTAGGCCAACCCTTGACCGCATCCGTCTTCTTTCGATCTACCTCAATACCCTTGCTCGACACAATATGACCAAGGAAGGCTACAGACCTTAGCCAAAACTAACACTTACTAAACTTTGCATATAGGTGGTGGTCTTTAAGGACTTGCAATACGATCCTCAAATGGTTCATGTGTTCATTTTCACTCCTTGAATAGATCAAAATATCATCAATAAATACTATCACGAACATATCAAGGTAGTGTCTAAACACCCTATCATTAGATCCATGAATGTCGTTGATGCATTTGTTAGACCAAAGGACCATACTAGGAACTCATAATGACCATATCTCGTTCGAAAGGCCGTCTTGGGAATGTCGACCCCTCTCACCCTTAGTTGATGGTAACCCGAACGAAGATCTATTTTGGAGAAATAATTAGCCCCTTGAAGTTGATCAAACAAGTCATCAATTCTAGGAAGGGGATATTTATTCTTTATAGTCACCTTGTTCAATTGGCGGTAGTCAATACACATTCTAAGGGACCCATCCTTCTTTCTAACGAACAATATCGGAGCACCCCATGGAGAGATACTCGGTTGAATAAAGCTTTTGTCTAACAAATCCTTGAGTTGCTCCTTCAACTCTTTCAATTTGGCCAGAGCCATTCTATAAGGAGGAATGGAGATAGGTTGCCTATATGGCAAGAGATCAATGCCAAAGTCTATTTCCCATTCGGGAGGAATGTTGGGCAAGTCATCGAGAAAGACTTTCGGAAACTCACTCACCACGGGGACAGACTCTAAGAAAGTGTTTCAGACTCAACATCCATTACCCTAACAATATGGTAAATACACCCCCTTTGAGATCATTTTTCGAACTTTGAGACAAAAAACAAATTGACCTCAAGGGATAGAATTTCCCCCCTTCCACTCTAAAGTAGACTCATTTGGTAATTGGAACTATACTACCCGAGTCCTACAATAATAGAGGCACAACATGCATGCAACCAATCCATACCCAAAATAACATCAAAGTCTAACATGTCTAACTTTATCAAATCAACCAATGTGACTTTGTGAGACAAAGAAATAGGACAACTCCTATAGACTCTTTTTGCCACTACCGAGTTACCAACCGGGGTAGACACTGAAAAAGGTCTAATAACACTTCGGGGAGTATTTCAAATTTCACAGCCACAAATGGTGTAACAAATGAAAAAGTGGCACCGGGGTCTAACAATGCATAACCGTCAATAGAAAAGACTTGTAACATACCATTCACCACATCCAGGGAGCTCTCTTGGTCACCTCGGGATTAAAGAGCATAAAAGCATTTTTTTCTTGGGAGCATCGGAGTTTGAACCACTAGGAAGGGCTTGCTTTCCCTCTCTTTCTTGAACACTTCCCAACCTATGGGACCAGCTCCTTCCAGCCTATTCCTCTTCCATTGAGTATGCTATACTTGTGCCACACCCTTCAATTGGTAAGCAACTATCTCCGCTTTTTTTCTAGAAGTCACCCCCATAGCATCAATTATCTTGAAGACCTCTTTTACGAACTCTTGAGGGTCTTCACCCACTCTAGAACCAAAGAACTTAGAAGGGTTCATTCGTGTGATATCTCTCAATCTCGAAGCCACGGTGCTCTCATTAGGGTTCAAATGAGCTCTAGCATCCCTATTAACTTGGGCCGTTACGGCTTGAGTCAATATTTGGAGAGCCGACCATATTTCCACATTTTTCATAGCCCCCCAGCCCATCATTAGGAGCTTGAGGACCTTGGGGAGGAACTCCCTCGTTCACATTCTCCTCTTCCATCCTTCTTGTGGTCACCCTTCTTGTATTCATATACTATAAACACAAGAGAAGGCCTTAGGAAAATAACTTTATAGAGTTAAAACTCTAAGGCACGACTAAAAAGTAATGAAAGAAGTGAAAGTTCCTAAACATCTTATAGTCTCTCATTCATAAGTGTAGCTCCCTTCACCCAGATGAACAAGACTCTACTAGACGTGGTTCATGAGACATCATCCTAGAATCATTCTAAACCTTGTGCTCTAATTATCAAGTTCGTCACGACCCAGGGGTACCCCCTAGATGTAACACAGCATACTCGACCCCGAAGGGGTCTCATACAAGCCCTTAGCATAATCATAAACATAAATAATAGAAATGATGCGGAATTTAAAACTTTTTACAATAGAAGTCTTTTTCATAAAAGAAGTATAAGAGTCTAGACCTTCTCTCAATCAACATCTAATACAATCGAATACAATCTTAGGGTTATAGCCCTTTACAACATAGTCTTGAAAATAGAAAGTACAAAAGGAACTAGAAATGAATAATGTCTTGTCCTCGAACCATGAGTACCCACCGAGCTTGGAGAATAGTCAACCCAAGAATTACCTGAAAGGAGAAGTAAACTTCAACGACTGGAACCTACATTTATTAGAAAATGTAGAGAATATGAGTTAGCACAAATATTGTAGTAAGTATGGAAGCCGTGAATAAAAATCCTTAAATCATGTAAAAAGGGACATTTAGTTAAAATCATGAACTTTGTCAACTTTAAGAACCATCATGCACATTTAGAGTAATTACGTAGTCAAACCATTTCATAAGCAACCCTAGGCTACCATAATCATGCATAACTTACCTTGACCTCATCCATAGTCAATACTCATAGACAAGGAGTCATTCATGTCCATATCTTATTATAAGTAAAGTCACTCTTAGCAACAATTCATATCTTGCATACATAGTTTCATATATATTCATAGCATAAGGAAACAACACCATAACGCCTTTATAAGTCCATTTGTTCAATGTATAAGTGAAGTCTCATACCCCCACTCACACTAAGTAGAGCTCATTAAGAAGTCATAAGTATAGCTCATGTTCATATTCGTAATTCATGTTCATAGTTCATGTTCATGGTTCATAATTCATGTTAAGCATATATTAACTCATAAAGTATGATTTCATAAAAGAACATACAACAATCACTCTCAAGGCCTACTTGTGCAATGCGTGAATGAAGTCCCATACCCTAATTCATGCTAAGTAGAACCTTTTGAGAATCCATATTGCATAACTCATGTTCTTGTCCATAGTTCATATTCATGTTCATATTCTTGTTCATGTCATGTAGGGAAAATAGACTTAACCAACATAGACCATGTGAACTACATGGAATTCAGTGTCATGCCCCACACCGAAAAGAGGTCTCCTACTTGCCTAAGGTAGAACTAACATGTTTAGCTTTTAGGTGGATCCACTAGCTAAAGACATATGTGGGCACATACTTACGAGATAAGGAGATTGCTACTAGAAACCCGGACTAACTGAGATAAAAGGTTTCCATCTCATGAGATAACTATTTTGGGAACCCGAACCATACTAGTAACTTATGGGTTGGGTCTGTGGCTCCTCATTTTAGACAAGGTCTAGCCCTCACTAATGAGACCCCACCCACGGAGTGTGAGTGGGTCCACGGATGGTACTGCATGTTCGTAGTATGTTACTTGAACTTTGGAGAATTGAGGGAGGTCTAACCTCGACTCACGACCCCCACATACTTTCACGACCCAGGGGTCCCCCCTAGATGCAACACGGCGTACAAGACTCCAAAAAGTCTCATACAAGCCTCATAGCATTCTTGAACATAGGAAGATAGGAAAATAATGCGGAATTAAAACTTTTCTTTTACAATCGAAGTCATTTTTCATAAAAAGCAAATGAAAGTCTTTCTACACTTTGTCTCAAACCATCTACAATACTTTGAATAAACTTTGGGACTAAGCCCACACAAAAGCTCTAGACATAAAGTAAAAGACATAAAGGGAAATAATGGGTTTGTCCTCGAAACTATGAGGACTCGCCAAATCTTCATCTCCTTGCTCCTTAGAAACCTACCCTTCAAGTATAGAACATCAAATCTCCAAACAATACACTTTGGTAAAATGGATAAATATGGGTTAGAACATTAGATTTACTAAGTATGATAGCCATGCAAAAACCATGCTTAAAACGGACATTTTATTTGAAATCATGCTTTCATGCCAAGTTGAGAACACCTCATGAACATAAATAAAAGAGGCATAATACACAAACATAACCAATCTACAAGTAATTTCATCACATTAGAACATAATCAATATATAACCAATTTCATTACATTAGGCTTTCACCTCAAGTGACCCTCAAGCTATACTTTGTGCAATGAATGAATAGCGTCCCATACCACCATCCATACTAAGTACCACATCAAGCTCACCAAAAGTGAACTTACCATTCATCCTTTCCATCTTTACACAATACTCATGTGTAAGAGACATAAACATTTCATAAATCATATCAACACATTAGGACCATCATCTAGGGTAACCCTAAGTCATACTTGTGCAATGTATGAGTAGCATCCCATACTACTACTCACACTAAATACTCCTTTGGAGCCACCATAGATAAGGCACATTCATATTCAATAAGTCGTGAGAAGGAAGTAACTCATGATACAATCCAAGGAAACCATACATCATCTTATTAAGCACATAAGTCAACATTCTTCAATAGCTTCATTAAGAGCACCTTCAGTCATTAGACATAATCAACCTTTTCATTAACATCATCATAAGAGTACATTCATTTCATTTAACATTATTTCATAAAGGAACACACCATAACAACTCTCAAAGCCTACTTGTGCAATGCATGGATGGCATCCCATACTACCAACCACACTAAGTAGCGCATTCTTGAGAAGCCATAGTTCATTAATATTCTTTGTGGGGGTAAGCTTTAACCGACATAGACCATGTGAGCAATTTATGGAATCCCGGTGTCACCCTTACCGGATGAGGGATTTCTACTTGCCTAAGGTAGGTACATTACTTTTAGCTTAGGTGGATCCACTAGCTAGACCTATGTGGGCATAGTTTATGGGATAGGGAGATTGCTACTAGATACCCTGCCTCAACTCACGGATGAGCACCCATCTCAAGAGATTGCTACTAGATACCCCGTCTCAACTCACGGATGAGCAGCCATCTCAAGCCATATCCACTCGGTGCTTAGCATTATTCCCCACGGAATACTTAACATTCAGTAGATTAGTTCTGTAACACCCCAAAATTAGTGAGTTGATCTAGTGAGTTCTAGAGCCTTTCGGAAGAGTATTGGAGTGGCATATGAGGATTAAAATCAAAAAAAATGGTTCTCGTACTTAGAATAGGGGCTTTAGGGCTTAAACGTTTGGGTACGACTTCCCAAGGACCAACCAAAGGGGTCCTTGTGGAGGACCCCAAAATAGTACCTAAAATCTGGAATTTGGCAGCACCTACGGATGCCATCTACTTGCCGTAGATGGACCCACGCCCCATAGTTTGGGGTCGTGGGTCAAGGTTGCCCATTCCTGCAAGTTTAGACCCCCAGCCTCAAACCACGAAGGACCAGGACGGTCCAAAGACCCACCCACAGTCCGTGGGTGGTTGTCTCGTGCTTTGAGCAGTTTTGATGACATTTACTTGTTAGTTAAGTTTTTGGGAAATAATTAGTAATTAATTAGGGGTTAAAGGAGGTCGGTTAGTTAGTTATTTTACCTCCTGTATAAGTCTAATACACCCCTAAACTGATTCATTAGCTCATTCATCTTAGAACCCCCAAATCACTCTCAAATATTCTCTCTCTAGAAGCAAAGAAGAAGAAGAGGGGCAGCAGCTAGGTCGAATTAACCATTGATTCAAGCTTTGTTTAGGGCTTTGATTAAAGGTATGTGAAGCTTAATCATCTATGGGTTCTTCCACCCATAGATCATCCGTAGTTTCCCCACTTGTGAAATCAAAAACCCAATTCTAGCTAGGGTTGTGCTTGCATTGTGGGTAGGGTTTGGGTGTGATTCCAATCTAGTGGATATCACCCAATTATGATTGCTTACCATTGTTTAATGATATTATGATTAATTCATGTGATTTCTATGGTAAACCCTAATCTAAATTGATGAATGTGATATTTGTGGGTTTATGCCATTAGAGGCAAAATTGAAGGATAAAGGGTGATCTTCCTAAATCAATGTCATGTATAGTAATTGATCAAAGTTAGGATCATAAAATCATGAATTGAACTAGACTCTATTGTATGTGATGAATCTTGACATGTAAAGTTAGAATTGAACCTTTATGATCAATTATGACTAGAATCACCTAGTAATGATGAATATGATTCGAATACCTTGAAATCTAGGTATGAATGAGGGTTGCAAGAAGTAAAGCTTGAATGTAAGGCTTGTAGAAATGAATGTTGATCAATAGGGTTTGAAGGTAAATCCAATATGATGAACTATGAAGGTTAAGGCTTTGAGAGTAAAGTCTATATGTGAGATTAGAAGATTAAAGTATAGAATTGTGGTAGAAGGTCTATACCTACCTAATCTATATTATAAGTGCTTAGGTGCACAAAATGATAGAATCACTTGAGTTATGCTAGTATCCATGTCTAATGTAGAATTCTAGGCATGACATTATGCATGAACATGATATGATATGAAAGGTTCTCTCACATAGAATGATTCTAGGTTGAAAGGATTTCTCACCTAAAATGAATCTAGGTCCTAGGACTCTAAGATGTGACGAGGCTTGTCGTGATTCCCCTAAATGACCTTTACATGATAGGAATGTGTTGTGAATTCCCATACTCCAAATTAGTTAAGTATGGGGAGTGTGAGGTGATTACCCTTATGTATGTGTGACTCCAAATGCTAGCGGTGATTACCCATGAAATGACCCAAAAAGTTCTTAAAAATGTGCTTCGAAAGTTACCGGAAACTTGTTTAGCTATATAAAAAAAATCCGTTTCGTTTTTCGAAAATCCGACTTCATATTCTTGTTTAGGGGGTCAAATTGAGTGGGAAATGGGTCTAACCCAAATTTTAG